>WBMV01000074.1:185979-219328 GCA_013396655.1 Campylorhamphus procurvoides
GTCTCTGTGTGTGTGTGCCTGTCGGTGTGCCTGTCGGTGTGTCTCTGTGTGTGTGTGCCTGTCGGTGTGCCTGTCTGCTTTTGCTGGTGGGTGCTGGGGAGTCACTGCCGCCTTCCCCGCCCTGCAGGTGTTCAACGAGATTTACCCGGTGTGGACTTACTCCTACCTGGCGCTGCTGTTCCCGGTGTTCCTGGCCACGGACTACCTGCGGTACAAGCCCGTGGTGCTGCTGCAGGGCCTGAGCCTCATCGTCACCTGGTTCATGCTGCTGTACGCCCAGGGGCTGCGCGCCGTCCAGTTCCTCGAGTTCTTCTACGGCATGGGCACTGCCACCGACATCGCCTACTACTCCTACATCTACAGCGTCGTCGATGTCAACCTCTACCAGAAGGTCACCAGCTACTGCCGCAGCGCCACCCTGGTGGGCTACACGGTGGGATCGGTGTCCGGGCAGGTCCTGGTGTCGGTGGCAGGATGGTCCCTCTTCAGCTTGAACGTCATCTCCTTAACCAGCATATCCATTGCCTTCGGCACGGCGTGGTTCCTGCCGATGCCACAGAAAAGCCTTTTCTTTCACCACGTCTCAAGTCGGCAGCTCAGTTGTGAAATGAAGGTGATGGATTGTAAAAATGGATCGGCTGTCCAAGATCATCCCGATGTGCAGAGGACACCTGGCTGGGAGGATGAGACTAAAGTTCCCTTAAATGGGGAGGATCATTCAGCAGAGAAGCAGGTGGGTTGAGCCCTGGGTTTTCATAAGGAGAAGATTCTGGGTTGCGTGATGTGGTTGTCACGCATGCATATGTGCACATATATACGTAGCAGCAGAGATGTAATATCTAACAGCAAAAAAGTATCCCTTTGCTTATCCCACTTCCTCATTTATGGCACAGGGGAAATTATTAATGGCATCTTTTTGCTGTTTGAGTATGGTAGGCTGCTCCTTAGTTTTCTGAAATTGTTCTCCACGTCTCCCAGTGCTGTAATTAAAATGCTCTGTGCATCAAATTGCTGTTCAATGGTACAAAGCAAGGCATATCTCTGGAGCACTAAAATTTCAGTATGCATCCAAATTCCACGTGTGCTTCTGGATGCATTAGTGACTTGCAGAAAAGAGGCAATTCTTCCTGAACTCGCATTTTGACATTTGTTACTTAACTGTTGTGCAGTAATAAGCTGTGCAAAATTGGGGTTTATCTTATAACCCTGGAAGGAAACTTATCTACAAAGGAAAAGACATTGATTAGTTATAGGTGGCCAGAATATGGATAAATTGCACTGAGGTAGTGCTTGTGGCTTTTGTGGGCTGCATAACCTCTAGCAAAGCCACGTGTATGGAAACAAGTCTGCAGGCACCACAAGGTGAGTGAGCAGCCTCCAGTTTTGAGACCCAGTGTGTGTGTGTGGTTGCCTGCTGGGCAGGTCTCTGCCACGCTGTTCCAGGTAACACACGTGTATGGAGAACCTCTAGGGAGATTCTCAGCAGGGGGATTTGAGGCCCTGGGGAGAGGTCAGCCTTGCTCCTCAGACAGAAGGAGGCTGTGCTTGTTCTGAGAACAAGCCAGAAGGTAAGGACGGCTGTTGGACTAGTCAGCAATGGGTATTTCACTTACCAAGGAAGCCACCGTTAGCTAGTTTGAGGTAGGCAGCATCCAGGGCTGCTTTCAGCTTCTCCAGCTGCAGCTGAGAATTAAAGGTATTAACATTCCAGGGACTTAATCCTGCCCCATCCAGCACGATCTTGTGTGAGCAAAGTCTTTGTAACTGTGTTATGCTTGTGTGCTGAAGGGTATTTGTTAAGACAAACTCTGTGCCAGTAATGACTAAGGTATAACTTATCCATCCCTTTTGTTTATCCTCTTCCCACCCTGTGAGAGTACACGTGCTTCCAAAGTAATGGTGAAAAGTGTAAAAAAGGAGCAAGTAGACCTGTGTAGCTCCCCAGAGTTCAGTTAGACCAGGTGCTAAAAGCTGAGAAGCACTGGTGTGTGATGGTAGTCCTCCTTCGTGAGGTAATGACAACCACATTTCACAAACATGAATGGCTGTACAAATAATTACACCAAAGAAGCACTGCCAGGTAGTGGGAGGGCCGATGGGCCTTTCTGCCTTATCAGGCACATGCTTGGGCTGAATGTGCCAAATCGGTTTTTGCAGTGTATGTGACAGTTCCCTTCCCTTGTTTTCCTGTGCCTAAACTGGAGCTTTGTGTGAAATCTTCTGTGTGGGTGTTATGTGCTGAAGTCACGTTGCCACGAGCTGACCTCTTCCCAGGTTGTTCTGTTGGGTTTTGGAGGAATGGTATCCATACGCAGAGCAAGAGTTACGCCATTGGCAAAGCACAAGTGGGACTTCATGTGTTCAGTAAAGATGCTTAGAATCAGTGACACTCTAAGGGGTGGAAGAAAAGAGAGTTCAGGACAGGGCTCAGGCTGTGGTCTTTGGGAGTTTTAGTAAAAACACTGTAAAATGAGTTTTATTGCGCG
The DNA here is from genome assembly GCA_013396655.1 of Campylorhamphus procurvoides. Lineage (NCBI taxonomy): Eukaryota > Metazoa > Chordata > Aves > Passeriformes > Dendrocolaptidae > Campylorhamphus > Campylorhamphus procurvoides. The sequence continues at coordinate 188,466 of WBMV01000074.1, forward strand.
TGGAAAATAGTCTTTCCCAGGCACACACTGTACAGTTCCCCCAGGGGAAGGGCATATCGCCAAGAGACCAAAGTTGCTGCTGCTGTCTGGAAACCACTCTGAAACTGGACGTGTGACAGCACAATGCGCAATAGCTCAGTCCTGTGACACTGCTGTGTGTTTCCCTGCAGGGAATCTGGGTTCACAGGGGCCAGAGATGCTGGGTGGGCCCTGGGGCTCTGCCCAGTCTCACGTGAAGTAACTGCTCCTCTGACTCATCCAAAAAGGGTCTTGCCTGTCTACACACATTCTGTATATGTGTGCACAGAGCAAATGTAATCAGGAGCTAAAGACATGCTCTTTTCCTCTGCTGCTGTTGACATAAAGTGGTAAAGAATAGGACTCTTAAGAGCCTATATGTAGAAAACAATTTTGATTGTTGTCATCCCCTGTTGCTGGAATTGATCTACTTTCAATTACATCTTTTAAGGGTCTGCTCCCTTTCATGCTCTTTCCAGAGTGGAAAGCTTTGGTTTTTATCTCATACCATTTGCCAGGGCACTTGTGTATGCAGGAACTGCCATTTGTATCTGTGGAAGTAGCTTCTGTTTCTCATCAGATCCCCAAGTGATATCACTCACCTTGAAGCCTTGGTGAGCTTTGGCAGGGGTAGAATGTGTTGTAATGGGATTGCTTCTTGGAAGATTTATAAACCCTAAATGTTAGTACTAAAGAAAATCAACTTATTTGTGGGGAGATATACTTATCCGGTGCCTTTCATGTTCTTTGTGCTACAAAATTTGGTTTAGTTTGGACCACGACTTAAAAGTGTCAGTGATGTTTTTTGCCTTTATTATTTAAATGTCTGGTGTCTGATCCTGTCTTGTCAAAGTGGATATTGTGCCCTATTCTCCTGTGTCTCTTCTCTGGTACCTTTCAGTTGCTCACATAACATCAGCAGTTCCTGCTCTCTGCTTGGGAGAGCCAGAGATGGAGGGGTGCTTGGGACCAAACGCTGTCTCTGCACATAAGGGGGTGGCCCTGGTTAGCACAGAGACCAGTTGCTGATACTGTGGGATGGGGAAGCTTTTTATTCGTTACTCTGTGGAGGTTTGTGTCCAAGAGTGGTATTGTCACTCATCTGTCATCAGACCACCTGAAAGGGGCAATTTAATGGAGCGGTGTGAAGTATTTTTAAACAAAGACTTAACATTTCTCTCCCTTTCCTTCTCCTATCTATGCAGGAGCAGAAAGTAGACATTGTAAAGGTGCTCAAGGATCTCTGGCAGGACTTCCTGCAGTGCTACTCCTCCCGGACCATGCTCTGCTGGTCTGTGTGGTGGGCACTGTCCACCTGTGGCTACTTTCAGGTCATCAACTACGCTCAGGGCCTGTGGGAGATGGTGCTGCCTTCTCATAGCACGGAGATCTACAACGGTGCTGTGGAGGCAGCCTCGACACTCCTGGGTAAGCTTCCCTGACAGGCACAGGTAGGGTGCTCAGTGCTGAGTTGGTCACTGCACGCAGCTCTTGTAATTCTTGTAATCCAATGCATAGGTGTTTAAAGGAGCCTCCCAAGCCAATCTTCATTCTGAAATATTTGGCAGAAGGCTTCAGGCATGTGGCTGACTGTGTGTTTGTGGCTGTCGCTATGGCAGTGGGGTTGTGCTTGTTTCAACCACTCAGAGTCAGGCTAAGGGTCCTGTGCTTTTGATTTTCCTCTGGCAGAGTAGGGAACATATGAAGGTTCCTGTACACATACAGCATGCAGTGAGCCACGTTTAGTCATTGCAGCACTGTTAAGAGGAGAAGCTATTAAGATGAAAGAAGTTGGTTGACTTGAAAGGGACAGGTAGGTCAGTCAACACAAACATTTGTTTATTAAGTTGTTCAATACTGTTTCATTACTAGAACTAGGACAGCACCTTTTTAATATAGTTAACACAGCCTTTCAGAGGGTTTCTAGATGTTGCTGCAGTTTGTTCCTTTTCTTTGATGGACTCATCGTTCCATCATCTGCTTTGGACATTGCCTATTTGGGGCCAAAAGAAACCAAGGTACAGAAACAAATTATTAATACTTTCTTGGGTGTGCTCAGCCTCTTCCTGAACTTCAGTAGGAAGCTGTGGATGGTTTATAGTTCTAAAAGCTGGTCTACAACCCAGTGTTAGTTGGGTTTGAAATTGTTGGCAACTTGATTTTGAAAGCTTTGGCTATTTAGTAGTTCTTGCTGTGCTAAACCTGCATTTAAATAGTACACAGTCATTACACTGTTCCTCCACTCTGTCATGATTCTGTGGCTCTTGATTTCTTGCTTGAATTGTCCTCCTTTACCATCCTGCCTTGGTCCTAGGAAGGACAAGAATTGATATCAAGGGAAAAAAGATCCATAATGTGGTCAAATGTCAGCAGATTTAAAAAAAAAAAACAAGGAAAAAACCTCTAAAAATTAAGGAGACATATTCTTCAAACCTTACCGTGAACATCTTTGATATCAAGGTCCTTTTTTAAAAGGCCTGTGAACAATGGACCTATTAGAGGAAAAGGTGGTTGGCACTAAACTCTTGTAAAACTGAAGTTTTTAGTTTCCCATTTTGATTTTTTTTCTCTAGTGTCTTTATAAATGGTTGAATCATTTTGGGTGATGTTTTCTGAAAGGAAATTAGCCTCTGGCCCTTAACTGCTCAAAAGACAACCAGAAAGTTCTTTCAGTTGACACAGATTAATTGCTTGAAATAATAAAGTTTAGTAAAGTAATAATGACAACTAAAAGCTTGAAGTGTACATCAGGACTGGAAGGGACCTGTTAAGGATGAGCATGCAGTGACCTGACTCCCCAGTCACTAGTGCAAATGCTCTAACTTCTGATTTCCAGTTAGATTTTATTAATGAGGAGTTTATTTACCTCTGATGTTATGCCAAGGTTATATTTTAGCACAAAATCTTTGCTCTAAGCCAAAGCAGTCAAGTTTTTCTAGTTGTTCTTTGGTAAGGTTAAGCTCTTTGTTCTATTCATCATCTTCTTAGCCCCTCTTTGCACCAAACCTGGTTTGAGTTGCATTCTCTTTGAAGGTGGATGACTGGAGCTGCCCTCAGGCTTATTCAGTGAAGCCTCAGACTTATGCAGCATACTATTCCCTCCTCTCCCTTTACTAGACATACCTCCTGCACATACCTCTCCTGGTGCATCCCAGATCTCATTTTTCATTGTTTTCATCACTCTTAGTCATTCTGTGCTCAGTTATGAGCAATGTCTGGCAACCTTTGTGTAAGATGCTGTTGCCATCTCTGCCTGTGTTGCCCTGCAGAAGGTTTTAGGTTGAGCACAGTGACTCATGTACCTGTGGGCTTCCTGTCCTGGCAAGATAAATAGTATTCCTTCTAGGGAGGTCAGCTGACTGTTAAAGTGCATCCCTGCACCTTCTTGGGAATGTGGTGGTCCTTTATCAGGTTGGGTTGTGAAACCACTGAATCAGCTGCAGGTGTCTCATTGCAGGACACCGATTGAATATCATAATTAGGTGTCAGGCTGATACAGCCTTGACACACAGGGAGAGTACAACTTCATGAGTTGCCAGAAGATCCCCAGAGAGTCATCTCTTTTCCCAAATTTCATAATTGCTGAGACAGTAGGAAGAAGGCCCTAGGATTTAGCTTCTTTTTGCATCTCAGGGTTTTGCTGCAGGAGAGACAGACTTTTAAAGAACAGAATGTCAGTCAGGTAGTGTCACAGCAGGCACTGGGAAGAAGAGTTTAGTGGGGAGAAGTAAATTCCTTTCCCTTTGCATAGCTCTCTTCTTCTGTAGTCTGCTAGATTGATGTGAGGTCTGACAGAATCACAGGCTTGTGCATACTGATGGTACATAAGGAGTCTTGGTGTGCTTGAAGGTTTTCTAAGATAATAGGCCATCTAAGGGCTACAAAGAGCTTAGATGCTGGACTGTAGCACTTCTGTACTTCTAATGCTGAATACAATCCACTTTTTCATGGATCCCCAGTAAACCTCCCTTTGTCAGTATGCTGTTTATCTAGTTTGCTCTGTACAGTACTGCTGTTATGCTGTTGATTGCTATTTGGCTTGTTTGCAGAACAAGGCCTGCTTGAAACGGGAACTTTCTATTAATGGAATATGTATTTAGGCTTCTCAGTAGCTGCACCTGTGGTTCTGCATTTTACACCTTGTCTGCTCACTGATTTGCATGAGATATCACACGTTTTCCATCTTGTGATGTCTTCTCTCCTCATCTCCCCTTCATAAAATCCAGCCAGAGTTACAAACCTGTTCTGGTTTCAAAGGATTGTTCTCTAACAATCAATAGTGCATGATTGTACCTTGTGATTAGGCTGCATCCCAGGAGATGTCCAAATCAGACTCTTCTTCTTACTTACTCCTACAGCCCAATGTGCTGATGACAGTAAATGTAGGTTTTTCTGCCTTCTGGGAGAGAGCTCTAACAGCTGTGCATCAAAGTGAGTAGTGTCTTCCTGCCCCTTAAAGCAGCACAAAATACTTAGGTGAGTGCTTTTGAGAACCAGGGTTTGCATTTCTCAACAGAAATTGCCCAATTGACAACATTGCCACAGTCAAGTGCAGAGGAATGAGTGGCAGTGGCCGGAGTCCTGGGGTTCTTGTGCCTCTGGAGCCAGAGAGGAGACTTCAGAGGCAGTCAGCATTGATCTGTGTATTTTTTTTCCTGTTTCTGTCAAAGTGAATGGGAGTTTACAGCAGGGTTCCAGGTGAGGGATGAGTCAGGAAGGAGAGTCTCTAAGGTGTTGACGTTCATGTCCTCCATTTCAATCATGTTTGGCTGTTGGGGGCCGTACAGTTTCTAATAACACGGTCTCCAAATTGCTCCAACTGCTATTACTAATGGTAATGCTTTCCTTCCTCTCACAGGGGCTGTTGCAGTCGTCGTTGTGGGTCACATAAAAACATCCTGGGCAATGTGGGGTGAAGTGGCACTTGCCCTATTCTCCTTTCTTATTGCTGCTGCTGTATATGTCATGGACACTGTTCATAATATCTGGGTGTGCTATGCATCCTATGTTGTCTTCAGAATTATCTACATGATGCTAATCACGATAGCAACGTGAGTATCCTTTAAATGTAAACTGCTCTCAAGAGTACAGCTGGTATGAAAGCAGTGTATTTTCTGTGTAACAGGAGTCTGTCGAGAGGGTTTGTGTTGTGATTCAGGTTGGGAGCTGAGGCATGGAGGTGTGTTTAGCTGGCAGGTTGCCCAGGCTTAAAAGTCTTATGACACTAAAGTAATTACTTCTAAATATTAGATAGTGCTGTTTGAGAGGGGGATGTTTTTCATAAATATGGCGGTAGTGAAGTGTTAACAGATGAGGAGAGGACAATGCTTTGTCCGTGTTGAAGCATCAACTTTCCCTAATCCATAAGGAGGAAAACATCTTCAATGTTATTTGTCACTTAGGGGAGGAAAATGTAATTGTTGTTGAACCACACATGCATAATCACTATGAGACAGCTCTCAAGCACAGTATGAGGGGTGATGCTGAAACTGGTAACTGCAAAAGGAGTTCTGGTTAGAAAGATGCCAGAGGTTATGGGCCACACTGCAATAGATTGATGCTTTGAGACTGTCAACCGTTCTCTGGGATCAGAGTGTGTTGTATCTTCTCTGCATGACAAGACCCTTGACATCAGACAGGAGGGCTGCTTCAGTAGCACTGAAACCCACAGAGCTCCTAAAGTTTTGTGGTTTTGGTGGGTTTTTTTTGGAGAGAGGTTGGGGTTTTTTCTTTTTTGGTGTTTTGGGGTTTTTTTTAAAAAAAGAGGTTTTGGCATGTATCTAAGGTTCTCTTTTAGTTTCCATGCTAGTGTTTCATGATTCTATTTACAAAAGTTCACTATCAGTGAAAAGTAATTTAGCTATGAAAAATACTGGACCAGTCCATGTAACTCCTCAGTCTGCATATGTCTTGTCCAGAAATGTTCTTCCTATTTGTGCATTCCTTTGCTTTTTCCCTGTCCTTATGTTTTTGGTCATTTCTTTCTTTCCAGGTTCCAGATTGCTACAAATCTCAGTGTGGAGCGGTATGCCCTGGTGTTTGGGGTGAACACTTTCATTGCCTTAGCACTTCAGACTCTGCTCACTGTGATTGTTGTGGATGCTAGTGGGCTTGGCTTGGACATCTTCACCCAGGTATGATAGATGCTCTTACCTTAATTGATGGGAGGGAGGAAGGTAAACCAAGCTGTAAAGCTTCTCAGCTTTTTGGGCCAAGGATTTGTCAGAGAAGTAATCACTGGTTCCTGATATTTTAGAAGGGGAAGGGAGCTTATTTATTAACCTTCTTATAAATACGGTAACTGCTTGGTTTAACCACGTCTTTTTATTTTCTTTTCCTCTTCTCTGCAGTTCATGATTTATGCCTCTTACTTTGCGGTCATCTCACTGGTGTTCTTGGTCAGTGGCATATGCAGTATTGTGAGAGCTTACAGAAGACAAGAGCAGACGCAAAGCAGATCTCCTGAAAGCCAGTAGTGCACCAAGTGAAGATTCTTGGTGACTACATATGAAGATATAGGTCTGTTTTTAGTCTCTGCCTTTTCTTCCTGAGGCAGTTGCCTTAACAGTACTTGATTCATATTTATACTATATTAGTAGCACATTTTAGAAGGTGAATGTATTAGCTCTTACGTAAGTAAGAACAAATATCTTCTTTCTAAAATGCCTTTTGTTCTTCTGTTGCATATATGGGATGTGCAGCAAAGAACAGTAAAGCTTTCTCAAAGATTGAGAACCTTGGGAGGTTTTAGTCTCAGGCTCTCCATCTGCAGGCAGCTTTGTGATTGTCTAGTCAACTGCTTCTCTCTCTGTCACTGAGGTGCTGCTGCAGGGCAGAAGTGAGGGCACACTAACAGACCTCTCTGTGGAGAGCCCCAGGTCTGGGACAGGAGGTGGCCTTGGGGCTGTGCTCTGCAGCGTGGCTCTTGCTGTGGCAGCCCTGTGATGCTGGAAGCTCCTCTTTGAGGACTGGTAACACTAATGTTTCTGCATACGCACATGCTTCCCTGAGGAGCTTGTACTATTTCTCCTGTCACCCCTGCTGCTGCCAGATTTTTGCCATGGCTGATCATGGTGCTTCCCCAAAAACATAACTGTATCCTGGCACGGTTTATAACACTGGTGGATTGGCTATCATCAGCACTACTTGTACCATGAAGGCCTGTGCCCAATGGACTGTAAAGCTGGAGGGGACGCTAAGAGGGAGTTTAAATAGAAAAGATACTAATCCAAGGGACCTTTGGACAACTTTGCCTTTGTCCTTTAGGGCTGCCGGTTTCTGTGATTTACAGGAGTCACTGCCTCACAACCCTGGGGGCTGAACTGTTTCAGCGGGATGGTGGATGTTACTATAGCACTTGAGAAGGAGGGTGACTTGCAGAATTTTAAGCTATTCTTTGTGGCCTTGGACAACTGTGACTCTGGTGACTAAATAGACACCTTCAATTATGGTAGTTAGCAGAATGACTGTCTGAGACTTTGAAAAATTATGATTTATGATCTGTCAGCTTTTTAACCCCTTATTTTAAAATGCCTTTATACTTCTGGTGGGTCTCTATCCACTAATGCTACCTCTTCTTTTCATGTGAGCAGAACAATGAATGTTTGGAGTGGTCAGTCATTTGTTTTTGTCCAGTTCAAGCAATCTGGGACTTGCCTCATGTCTGTCTTTTAAAAATAATTTAACTTTTCTGAATTGCTTCAACACTGGGAAGGAGTTGCACGGAGTTGTCCTGGGCTTGAGCACCTGGATACTCAGGCACCATGATACCTGCAGTATACTCTGGAAATGGCCTGTGGGCTGTCCCTGTTGTTGTGCAGGTTGTGGTGAGTTTAAGTGTAAAGGGAGAACTGGCAAGGGAGAAAGTGCAACATGTTGCGCTTCCCTCCATGCCTTCTCTCTGTGTGTTGGTTAGAAGTTCTTCCTTCTTTCAGCTGAAGAAACAGCTTTGTTTCATCACTTGCTTTCAGTGCCATGGATACTTCAGAGCATTGGGGTTGGGAAGGTGTTTTCCCCCTGGCTGGGACATTTCTCATCATTTTCTGTGAGCCTGGGCCTGTATCACACACGGTGAATGATTAATGTTTTTGGGATGTGCTGCCTGGGGTCTGGGGAGCCCTTCCAGGCTGGCTCAGGGGAAGCCACTCCCCAAAGCTTCTCTGTGTTTGCAGGCTGCCTCCTAAAACAGCCCCCCAAAGAGGAGCTCAGCTGCATTGGCACACACGTAAACTTAACTGCCTTATCCTGAAATGGAAACTTGAAGCCACCCATGTATATATTCCTTTCTCTGCTGTTTTTTATTTTTAAAAACACAAAATCTGAAGCCATGAAATGCTAGCTGATGAGCTGTCCTGGTACAGGGATAGTCTGTCCTTTTTGTTCATTGGTATGATGGCAGTTGCAGCAAGGCCAGAGGAGTGGGTGTACAGCACTCTTGTCAAGTGACCAAAAGAAGCAGCTCAATTTTAATCATGTTTTTCCTACAGAGAAAAAAATCTTTGATGGGAAACAGCCCAGTTATTTTAAAAGCAAGTCAAAAATTCACTAACAAAGTACAGCAATAACAATGATTTTTCTACCAAAGTAATGAAACTGTGGCGAGTGCAATAGAGAGGCGCAGTATGCTGTGTACATCTTCAGGTCTGCTAATGTATGGAAGCCACATCTGAATGTTGTTCAGGTTCCTAGCTGTGCTGTTGCTGTGGTGATGAGGTGACTATTAAGCCTGACTGGAGCTGTATGCAGAGTTAATGATGCCAATGAAATTCTGTAACCATGTTGACATTGTTGGTTTCTAATGGAATAGATATTTTTGTTAAATAAAAATACTCTGTGATATCCTGTGTGGCCAGTGTTTGTTTTCTGTTTGATACCTTGCTAATCCACAGCATTGCTGCTTCAGGTCTTTCTGGGTATCTTTGTAACGAAGAAAACAATACAGGAAAAAACATGCAGATAGAAGCAAGTCTTCAAGAAGCTGATAATTGCTGGCTGGCTTTTGTAGGTTTGCAGAACTCTGTGCAAGTGTCTTGTATTAAGGATTCTTAATTGCTGAACTCTAGTTCCAGTGCAGACTAGTTCAGTGAGGGAAATCATCACTCAGTCATGCAGGGTAACCATGGTCAGGATGCATCAGTCTCACTGAGGGTGACAGTAGGGGAAAGCAGGTGTAGGTTTGCCGTGCAGGAGGACCTTTCGATTTACATTGACCCAATTACAAAATTGATGCCTTAGGGAAAAAATGCTGTGAGTTCCCCATCCTGGCATACCACACCCAACTGCCTTGGAAAGCTCTCCCTGCACTGTGCCTCTAGAAAAGATGGCTTGTACCTTATAGTGCAGGCTGAGCTGGAGTGCAAAGTGATCTCTGAGTATCTGCTGCCACTTTGACGTAGGTTGGTCTGGGTAGTAGCCCAGCAAGTCGTCTGCACAATACCAAAGACAAGAGAAAAGGGGTGTTCTGGGGAGGAAAGGGGGAGTTTCTTACATTTGTTTCCTTCAGAGCTTTGTTGCCAAGGCAGAAGGAATAGGACTCTCAGCATGTCTGCTGTTCAGTTGCTCTGAATTTCATTCATCTGCGTTCCCTGGATGAATGCAGGAGTCAGCTGTGCAGGGAGGAGCTTGACAGTGTGGGGGATTAAAGTCTGTGCTTGTATATGTCAGGAAGGCAGTTAGTAGCTGATACAGGCATATAACGTTACCCTCTCAGGTGGATTCAAGTGTTTCACATGTGGTGCTGATGCAAGGTGATGTGATAAGAACCCTGAGGCTGCTCCTGACTTCAAGTAAAGCAAATCCACGTGAACTGTGGCAATCCTCCTTGCTCCTCCCATCACATCCTGCCACATCGTGTACAGCTGAGAGAGCTGAAAAGGGACACAGCTGCTGTGAGGGAGCTGAATTTCTGCATTGGAGATACAGCACACAGTGCAGTTTGATGGAGATGAGATAAATACTACACACAGCTGTCTGCTTGGGAAGCTGTGGCTGTTTCTTTGTTCCAGTTGATGCTCTGAGCTGCTGGAGGTGAGTGTTACTACTGAATCTGTGTGTCCTGTGCTGGTCTTGCTATGATGCTGGTAAGATCAAGATGGTATAGTCCCTGGACTAAAGATGTGGTATAGCTCCTGGGATCACTGTTACAGTGAAAGGGGCTGGGCTCGTTCTGTCCAAAAATCAAGGAATACTGAGAGCTGCCAAAGGCTGCAGTTTCAGGAGCAGCACCCACTGCTGTCCCTCTGGACTAGCAGTGGCTGTGAGAGCCCACCAGGGTATGGCAGGGTTGCATTCACCCCTCCTGTGGCTGTGTGCATGTGTGACACAGCTGGCAGCTCTGGTGGTGCTCTCAGGGAAAGGGAAGGGCTCTGTGTGGAAGCGGTTGCATTTTCTTCTCTTTCAGTGTGATCACAGCCAAGCACTGGGAAGGAAAGAGGGACTTTGGCTATGGAAGGGGCAGGAGACTGGGAGCTCTGGAGCTTGTTACAAGTGGCTCTTAATGGTGTCAACTGTTCTGTACATAACACACACAAGTGTTAAGGTGCTTGTTTAACATTGCTCTGGGGCTGTTGCACAGCCTTTCTCTGTGAAATGTACTCACTCCGCATGAAACAGTGTTCCCTGAACACATGGATGCATTAGTGACATGGAAAAGAGCAGACAACATGTCGGGGTCTGTCCTTGGAGCCCTGCACTGCTTAGATGCTGTTTTCATTGCATTTCTCATAACCATTCCCTATTGCTTCCTCACAGATAGGAACGTCTGAAAACCTACATTTACTGACATGTGGGTTAATGAATGTATGCATGAATTTAGATTGAACTCATATCATTAAGTGATCATTATTGAGCATCACAGCTTGATATTCCAACAAAGGGGTCTAATCCTTGTCTTAATCATGCTGATTTGCTATTAGTCAAATAAAGCATCTCTCGTGAATGAAAAGGATAGCACTGGCTGAAAGTATTAAGATGAAGGATAGTCTTATGATAAAAGCAGAGTGGAAAGCTTTGGTATGGTGGCCAGTTCTCTGTATTTTAGTGTGCTACGGACTTGTAAAAGACAAAATATCTATGAAATGTGGAAAATCAGAAATTCAGTGTATTATCTGCAAAGGTGGGATAACTGCATGCCCTAGGTGAGGTCAGTGGTTGAAGTTTTCCCAGGTACACCAGGAACCATTTCCAAACAGGTACCTGAGCATTATCTCCAGTAAATATCAGGGAGCCCTCCCAGCCCACTGGAAACAATATCAAAACCCATTTCTCTTTCTCACTGTATGGTGTAGGATGAGCAGAAATCCTGAGGTCGTGGAGTCCAGCCTTCTCCTGTGGCATGTGGCTTGTGATGACAGATGTCTTCAGAGATCTCCTGAACCCCACCTTGAAGGGGTTTAGCTTTTCTACTCTGAGTGACTTTGAGTGACAGGGTAACTCTACTCGAGTTACTCTGAGAGTTATCAAAGCCCTGGCTTTGTGGCTGTTTTCTGCCCGTATTTTCTTTCATTAACTGTCATGCTGCAGGGGTGCTGCCCTCTGAGGTGTGTGGCCTTGTAGACTGTCATCCTTCACCTTGCTGTGCCAGTGTACTCAAAAACTGGGGCCACAGCTCTGTGAAGGATGGTGTGACAGGCACCATGTCAGTGTTGCCAGTGAGGATGACTCCCTCCCTCCCTCTCTCCACCCTTGGGGGCCAATGCTGCTGTAGTCCAGGACCCGGCAGGAGGGCTGAGGAGGGTCATCCCCCAAAATACCGTGCTGGGAAGCACCTTGTGATGCTTCCTGAACTTTGGTCACCCTGGAGGGCTGCCAGCAGGCTGCTTCCCCTTGCAGAGAGCCCTGTGTGTGCTCCATGGCGAGCCTGATGGTCACACAGCTTGTTGTGGACCTACTGACCACAGGAATGTAGCATCCCCCCCACGTGGGGCTGTTTGGTTCCCCACAGAGAAGGCTGTGGGGATGTGCCACATTCCCACCCAGCTCTACTGAGGAGCCTGACACCTTTGCCAGCTCCCCATGCCCTGCAGGTAAATCAGGGTGGCGGTTTTTGGCTTTTTTTTTTTTTTTCCAGATGGGAATTAATTCAGGGTGTTTTCCTGGTTTCCTTTGTTTCTTTTTCCCCCCCGTTTCCAGGTTCCAGGAGCAGTGTGTGGCTAACACAGAGCGGTGTCTCTCTGGAGACCCAGCGCTGCCCTCCCTAGGGGTGAGGTGCTCGAGTAGGCTGCCCGCAGGGCTGTGGGTGTCCCACCCGTGGAAGTGTTCCATCCAGGATGGATCCCCATGGAAGTGTTCCATCCAGGGTGGATCCCTGAGCTGCCCACAGGGCTGTGGGTGTCCCACCCGTGGAAGTGTTCCATCCAGGATGGATCCCCATGGAAGTGTTCCATCCAGGGTGGATCCCTGAGCTGCCCACAGGGCTGTGGGTGTCCCACCCATGGAAGTGTTCCATCCAGGATGGATCCCCGAGCTGCCCACAGGGCTGTGGGTGTCCCACCCATGGAAGTGTTCCATCCAGGATGGATCCCCATGGAAGTGTTCCATCCAGGGTGGATCCCCGAGCTGCCCACAGGGCCTGTTCTGACACTGCTGGCCCTGGCGCCGATCCGATCGCTCACAGTAACACAGCGCACAAACCCCGGCCGCTCCCCGAGGAGCGCATAATTTAACAGCGCCCAAGGGCTTTCGCCTGGACAGTGAGAGTGGCCCGGACAGCCAGAGCCGCCTGCCGCTCTCCTGAGGGGCTCTGTGTGTGAGTGTGTCCCTCAGCGCTCCCCTTCCCGTGAATTCCCAGGCCCTACACGGAATTGTGCCACGCGGAACCCGGGCGGCAGGCTGAGGGGGCCCGTCTCCATGGAAACGGGGCGGTGCCGCCCCCCCCGCGCCGGGCCCGGCGGGAGCGCTGCGGGGACACGCGTGTGTATCCCCGGGGAGCGGGGCTGGGAACACGCGTGTGTATCCCCGGGGAGCGGGGCGGGAANAGGGGGAGGGAACACGCGTGTGTATCCCCGGGGAGCAGGGCAGGAAGTCGCGTGTGTATCCCTGTGGAACAGGGCGGGAACACGCGTGTGTATCCCTGTGGAGCGGGGCAGGAACACGCGTGTATCCCTCGGGAGCAGGGGGGAAACACACGTGTGTCCCTCGGGAGCAGGGCAGGAACACGCGTGTTTCCCTCTGGAGCAGGGCAGGACACGCGTGTGTCCCTCGGGAGCCGCCGTGGGAGGCTGCGTGTCCCTGTGGAGCGGTGCGGGAACACGCGTGTCCCTCGGGAGCCGCCGTGGCCGGGGCCGGCGCGGCAGGAAGGTGAGCGGGGCGGGACACGGCGGGGCCGGGCCGGGGGTGCCGGTGAGCGCATTGCCCGCAGGTGCAGCAGCGCTGGGCTCGGCTCTGGGTCTGTGTCCGTGTGACACACCGCCGCTGGAACGGAGGGCGGGGAAAGCCGAGACTTGGGGTTTTCTGAGCACTCAGGGGGCCCTCTTAAAGCTCAGTCGCTTGAGTTCATAGGACACTAAATAGAGTAGGAGCTGAGTGTGGGTGTTCTGGTGGCCCCGGCACAAGAAGGATGTGGAATTGTGGGAGCGAGTCCAGAGGAGGTCCCAAAGTTGGGAGGAGGACTGGAGCACCTCCCTGCAAAGACAGGCTGAGAGTCGGGGCAGTTCAACCTGGAGAAGAGGAGATTGTGTGGAGACCTCCTAGCAACTTCCAGTATCTGAAGGGAGGTTACTGGGAAGCCAGAAAGGGACTCTCGGTCAGGAACTGGTGATAGGACAAGAAATAACGGGTACAAACTGAAAGAGGGGAAATTTAGGTTGGATCTTAGGAAGAAATTCTTTACTGTGGGGGTGGTGAGACACTGGAACAGGTTGCCCAGGGAGGTTGTGGATGCTCCAGCCCTGGCAGTGTTCAAGGCCAGGTTAGATGAGGCTTGGAGCGACCTGGTCTAGTGGGAGGTGTGCCTGCCCACGGCAGGGGGGTTGGAATGAGATGATCTAAGGTCCCTTCCAACCCTTAACATTCTATGATTCTGTGAAACAAGGACATGGAACTGGAAATTCCTTCTTCAGCTATGACTACTTTATGTTACAACAGATAAAGTTGCTTTTTTTGCTGCTCCCCATTGTTATACTTAACCTAAAGAAGTTGAGCAGTTTTCAGTGTTTGTGTTGAGTGCCACAGACTGATGTGAAGGTGTTTTGTTAAAGGCACAGTTCAGCTGTGCAGCGTTTGTGTCCACTTAACTACTTCTCTCTGTGACTTCATCATTACGGTGTTTTGTGTTGTAGATGTACTAGAGCAAAGTAACGTACGTTAAGAACCCAGGTACACATCACCACCCAAACCAAGAATATTTGTGAAGGAAGGGGCATTTTCCAGCAAAAATCATTACGTGCCATGTCAGGTGGTGCAGGAAAAGCATGATGGAAATAGACATGGGGTGGAAAGCCAAGGCAACAGTCTGAACGAGCTATAAAAATTTAAATTCTGAGAAGTGTAGTGTGAATGAGTGGTTCTGATGGCAAGTGGTAGCTAAAAAGAAGTGAAAAGAAAAAACTGCCAGATTTTCTTGAACAACATATGGATCAAAGAAAAGAAAGAGCTTTTAAAAGTTTCTGTACAACTTTGCAGCAAAAAATGCCCACATTTGTAACCACTTTCCTCTTAAACAAATCTTAACTAAATTTTGAGGTCTAAAAGAGCGGCAGGCTGTTGTCTTCCTCAGAAATTCAAAACTGTATATTTTTTTCCCAGCAGTCTCAGATAGTGTCTGTGTAATTTTATTTACCCCTATTACTAGCGAGGAGGGTGTGGTTTGAAAGCTGCTTGTAAATGCTCAGGCACTCCAGCAGGAAGTTTCTGTCAGGAGTTCAGTCAATTAAAATCTTCTCATTTTAATATATTGTTATGAGATGCTTTTTGATAATCTGATCTACTGTAAGCTGTGGCTTACATAGATCATCTAGGACTTGAGCACCCCACATTTTTGCAATGTGACTTTAAACAAAGTGAGATTTATTTAAAGGAAAGTTGGCCACGCAGATACAAACCAGCAATGTAAAATGCACCTGGCAGCAATGAAAGCTTGTAGTACTTCTAGCTAATCTAAAATAATAGTTTTTTTGTCCAAGCACGAGGCTAACAGTCAAGAGATCATGAGTTCTAGTTTTAACTCTGTCAGAGACATTGAGTCACCTTGATTTGCTTTAACTCAAATCTTTCCCTGGTAGCTGGAGCTGGAAAGGCCAAAATCATTTGTGTTTATAAACCATTGGTGATCCTTAGTCCTGAGGTGCCGTGGCACTGTCTAACACAGTTGTGTTGATACTGCTCACGAGTTTGATGTGGGTGCCACAGGAGATACCAGTGTTCTATATTTATACATCACTGGAGTTTTAAAACATTTTATTGTTTTTATCTCCTTTTTGTAGTATTACTCTAACGCATCACCAGAATGAGTGAGAAGGAAGATCAAGGGGATGCAGCAGATACCGGGGATGCAGCAGATACTGGCGATACAGCAGAAGTGGTAGAGTATGAGGATGATTTTGAAAAAGATGTGGAATGGATAGAGAGTGAAGAAGAAAAAGAAAACCTTGGTGAAAGAGAGGTATTTGTTACATTAAATGCTACTTGTCTTATTTGGAAGACAAAACTGAAGAATATTTAGACATAAGCACAAAATTCAGTATCATTTGAAATGTGTAGGTACATTCACTGAACTTTGATAAGGAAGGTTATTTGGGATTGTAGTGAAAAAAGTTTCTAGTTTTGGTTATAATTAACATTTCTAGTTTGGTTATAATCGCCTTAATACAGAAAATTCAGTGTTCATTGAAATGAAAATATTTGAATCAAAAGTATTTGTGTGTTCCTTTAAATGTTTATGCAACACTGTTCTGGTTTTCTGCTGGTTTTACCCTTGTTTTTATGTGCAAGCCCTGATTAGTTAAACTTTGTGCAAACATGAACATGGACAAAATGCAAGAGAGTTGTTAGTGCCAAAAAAAGCTTTTAGTTATGACATACACTATTGACAGCCTGATTTAGAACTAGAATACTTAGTACTGCTACTCTTTCTTGCTGTTTCTTTTCTCTTTCTTCAATGCTGTTCTTTTTTGGAAGAAGAGACTAGTTTATTTTAATTTTTTTTAGATTCCTGAAGAAACTGAAGAAGATATTGAAGCACAAATTCTTAAAGCTGCAGACAGCTTTGAGGAAGTAATCGAGGAAACGGAAGAAAATCTAGATCCGCTTTCAGAGGCAGATGCAAATGAGAAAGTGAGATACTCCAGTGAAGAAAGTTTGGAATCCAGGCCAGGTACTAGACAGGAGGACTATGCAACTGATAACAGTGGAGAAGGCTCTAGCCAGGAATATAAGCTGGAAAGTCGAGAGGAACTGGATGAGGCAGAGGATGAAGAAATAAAGCGTTACATCTTAGAAAAGATTGAAGAAGCCAACAAACAGCTGGAGAGTCAGGCTCCTGCAGATCAAAAGAGAGAACGGAAATTAAAATTTAAGGATGAGTTGGTGGATCTTGAAGTTCCTCCTCTAGAAGATGCTGGAGTTTATAAAACTGACCTTACAGGAGGAGATGATGTTTCAACTGGGCTCTCTCAGTTGCGTATTTCTAATGACGTGGGACAGAAAAGCCCATCACTTTCACCACGTGCTGGCACAGATGAGGAAACGACAGATGGTAAAATCCTAGTGGAAAAAGATGGGAAGTTTGAACTCTTACGTTTATGTGATATTGAAAGCCAGGGCTTTTTGCCCCCAGTAAGTGTTTCTTTTACTGATATTGAAACTCGACATACGTCTCCAAAATCTTCACTCTACAGTTCTTTTCCCACTGTCTCTCAAATAAAGGAAATACCTCCAGTAGGACCAGGAGCACATTCTTTTTCTCCTGGTGAAGAATATACATATTTCCCTAAGCCTCCATCTGACCCTAAGTATCGTACAAATTCTGCTGTCAATGCTGCAAGAGGTCTGGGAAAACAGAAGAATGCACAGAGGACTCAGTCTGCAAATGTGTCTGTGAGAAGCTCCACTTACAGTGTTTCTCCCAGACAAAAAGAATTACGGAAGCAGTTAGAAAAAAGGAACGAAAAACTGAGGAAAGAGGTAAAGATACAGAGACAACAAGTAAATCACAGTGATCATCCTGTTCCTCTGCTTCACAGAGACCAGGTGTTCAGGGCATTTACTCCCATTTTTCCAAGATAAAAGAGGCAGCAATAGCAATAATAATAATGATTCCTGGGGTTTGTGGAGACTCTTTCAAAGCTCCTTTCCCAAAAAGGGGCATAGGATCATGCCTTGCTCAGAGGAGTAATTAAGTATTTATTTAATGTATTTTTTGTAAATAGGCCACCTTCTGCTATATTGTGCTTACTGCTTTTGGTTATTGACTCTCTCTGTGCCTAGGTTCCCTTACAGTCCCACTTTTTCTGGAATGTAGCACTCGGTGTCACATCTCCACAGATTACACTGCAATGCAGGAGATTTACATTAAGCACAGTAAGACAGGTTCACATTTGGGTGCTCATGAAGTATGAATTAGGCAATTATATGGGAGAGTGTTCTGTCATAAGATTTACAGAGGCAAGTGACTGTGACAACCCTTTAAGTTCTTTCTCAGCTCTATATTCAGAAAAAAAATTATTAGAGAGTCAGCCTCTGACAGCTGTAACAGGGACTTCAGAAATCTTTACCAAAGATTTAAAAAACTTAGATGTTTTTCTTCTCTTTGCCTTATGATGACACAATTACAAAAAAGTAACTTGCTATGTATGTTGCTCTATAAAAAAGAGCATGAAGCATCTGCAATTTTTCTGTGCCTTGATGTACTAAGTAAGCTGGCTGAGTAGCTTCCAAGGTTACTTTCTATCTGTGGAAATAGGTCTAGCCTGCTTTATTTGAAAAGGTTGCTGAGGCTTAGTAGTGAGGGGTATGAAATGTGACGAGCGATTGATGTGTTTTCTTTGTACACACGAGACTAGATCTTGACAGCGTGCTGTGTGTATTTAAAGTAAAAGGTAGTGTGGTGGAGGTAAGGAAGGTTATTTTCCTAATGGTGTGTGCTAAATTTCTTTCTTTGTTGACTGACTTACAGAAAGGTAAGTGTGTTGAATGGGATTCTTGAATGGAATTCTTCCATTCTGTGATTCACAGGCATGAAACGTTTCTTGACATTACTGGAATCCATCTGCTTCATTTTGGTGGGGTTTCTTTCATCCCAATAAATTACAAACTATAAGTTTAGAGGGTAGTTTGAAAGTTGTGTGGAGATGGGAGGAAGGACATCTGTTTGGAAGAACAGATTTCTACAAGTGTTGAAATGAGTAGGGATTGTAAGTTTTGTGTCAAAGAGTGTAAATCTTGGTAAAAAATGTCCTAATCAGCTTCCTGAAGCATTAATTGAAAACTTTTCTCCTCCTTGTAGATACTTATCATTAGCTAAAATGTGATTAATAATTAAAAGAAACTTCTTTCAATTTTGTAAAAATCAGCTCATTTTGTAAACTTGAGGAAAGCATAAAGCTATTAATACTCCTTAAGTAAATATATTACAACTTCATGTCCAGAAAAAAGTCTTTATTTATAAGGTAGTTAACTGTCCTCTAGGATTTTGTCATCGTCAAGCCTGAGAGCTGCATTCATTTTTAAAATGCCTCAGTTTAAAGTGATTTTAAGCCAATCAGAGCTATTGGGCAGACTTAAATTTAAACATTTTCACCTAATGCTATTTAAATATCTTGATTTATTCACCTTTCTTTCTGCTTAAGGAAGAAGAAAGAAAAAGGGAACAAGAAGAACATAAGAGAAGAGAGAATGAGATAGTTTTTAAAGCTTGGTTACAAAAGAAGAAAGAACAACTGCAAGAAGAAAAGCGAATTCGTCGTGCCAAGCAGTTGGAAGAGTTGAGCATGCAAGTAAGAGCGCCCTAATGTAGAACTGGGATCTGTAGTGCGCTTGTTAAATAGGAAAACCAAATTTTAAGCCCGTGTTCTTTGCTAAGTGTACAAAAAATTACAGTGATAGACACTGTTTTCAGTGAAGAGTTAGATAGACTTGCATGTTTAGGGTTATTCTGCTTGGCAGGGTGGCTTGCATCCTAGAAGCTGCATACATGAACTTAACTGTAAAATCACAGGGGATACAGTGATGCTCCTGTTTATCAGGAAGAGGACTTCAGTGAACCCTGCAGTGAACAAACACACAGAAAATCTTGGAAGTGTGTTCCTTGCCACCAGAACTTGTTGGCAAGCAGTTAATGTACATGATCTGATCAAAAGCTGGAGGTTCAGATGCTGTTCTGAAGTTCCTCTGTGTTGCAGTGATGGGTTTCAACACCTAAATTCAGTGCTTTTCATGCTGGCTCATGTATATATTCTATGCCATATTAGCATATGCTCTAGTTTGCTTATAAAGTAAGTTTTGTGGGGGGAAGATGCCAGCAGAGTTTTAAAAAAAATGTGATTAAAGGTCATTTAATGATAAGCTTTATGTATACATGTCTTTTTTTATTCACTAGGAGAGGAACAGGGATCCAGAAGCAGCCTACAACTTATGGCTTAAAAAAAAGCACCGAGAACACATGAAAGAAAGACAGATACAACTTATGAGACGCCAAGCTGAGGAACTTGCCTTTTTTCCAAGGACAGAGGAATGTGACAGAGCTTTTAAAGAGTGAGTAGGGCCATTCCTAAGGAGAACTATAGTTTAAACTTTCATAGTCTATCAGCCTGAGACTGTCATTATGGTATATCTTTACTGCTGAAGTCATTACTGCTTTGGTGAGGTTTTTTTGCATGAATATGCCATTTTAAACTTACACTCTAGCAAAAATTGATGTTGTTTGTTCACTGTTGTGGAATGACTTGTCAGAACCTGAGCTGAAATGCTGAATTGCTTTTGCTAAAAGAGGGATCTTCTCCCCGAGCCCTTTTTGCCTGCTTTGGAGCAGGCTTGGGCTGATTCAGTCCATTAAATGAGCATAATCTGCCTTAACAAAATGGGGAAGCTAAACATGGGTGCAGAAGCAGAACTGGGGTGGCAAAATAGTGTTTTCTGTGTTTGGGTGTGGCAGGCTTTTGGACTGTCTGAGCCAAGACACCCACCTTTACCCTACAGGACAGGGTGACTCCAGTTTTGGGGTGGGAGGTGGGGCGGAAATCTCCACTGAATGGATGATGTAAAACTTTAAATTGCAACTGCCAGTACTTCTGGTTCCCTTTCTCTCCCCACAGATGGCTAAGAAGGAAGAGAGAAGAAAAACGAGCAGCAGAACTAGCTGCTAAAGAGAGAGTAAGGCAGCTCAGATTAGAAGCCAGAAGAGCAAAACAGATGCGGAACATCCACTGTATTTAGTTCAGAGTCCAAATCCTTTGCTTCACAGACCATTATAGTTGAAAATTTAATGTAACCACAGAGTTCTTGGTGACAGTCTTAATTTTTATGGCTTGAGTTTTTGCTTTTTACAGCTACTGACTTTTTGTGGTGTGTTTAAATGTTTCAATCAAGTTTAACAATTACCTTCAGTGACAATGAATTTCCTATTTATTTATTTGTAATTTTGTTGAAAAGCCTGCTTTTATGCATAACTCAGGGATCTTCTTGGTTTAACCAAATCTAAATGAGTGCAAGATCTGTATATGAGGGTGGCAAATACATTCCCATCTTTCAAAGGCACTTTATACACAACTCCACCATGAATTCCTGGATGCAGGCTATCATGTAAGATGTTGAATTTTTGCTGGATTTATATTGCTGTTTGCTGCTGCTTGTGATGAAGACTGTACAAGGTGTTGAAAAGACTGTACAAGGTGTTGTACTATGTTGTTGAAAAATCATGGATCTTGTACCACTTCCTATTGATCTGTTGACCAGCTCTGGACCAGAGGACTATTTTCTTTTAGGTTCAAGGAAAGTGGTCATTGAAGGCTAATGTGTAGGTGAACGTGCACCAGTTTTTTAAACTTATTTCTGTGAGTCATAATCAGTAGTTTTCTATTCCATGGAATTAAAAGGTTGTGCAATTTATGACTTTTCCCAATACTAAGGAAGCTAGGTTCCTTGTATAAATGTCAATGTTTGCTAAATTTATTATAATAAACTCTATCACCTTACTGAGCTAATTTGTGAACTCTTGACAGAGAGCATGCCAAGGTCACTCATGAAATCATAGTCAGTGAAAGAGGAGGAGCATTCTGTCCAGCTATCTGTCCAATAGATTTCACGATCCTGGCATTGCTCTTGTATTTTTTCCATATTCAGAGTACTTTCTGGAAGTACTGCATCAGACAGAAGGTGTAATAGATGCAAAGCAAATTTGCTGTTAGTATCTTTCTCTCTTCTTTTTAAAGCTAGTTACAGGCATATTGAGAGAGTGCCGGTGTTGGACTGGAGGATGCTGTGTTGCAGCTTTTGCCAGCATAGATAGAAGGTATAGATGCAAAATGAAAATGTCACATGCTAATGAGAAACATACATAACAGGTGCCTTCCTCCTTCCTGTACCTTCCCCTGACACCAAAGAAAAGAAATGCTTCTTGGGTCTACCAAGCAAAGCCAGGGGGAAGTTTGCAAACACACTATCATCTCCCTAACTCTAGTAAGCTACAAAAGAAATGCTTCTTGGTTCATTACCTCAGACCAGCAGAGTGAAGGGTTTTACAGGTCAATGTCATATAGATCCTTTTATGCTGCTGAGAAAACAGGGTCAGAAATACAACTATATTAAATCCAAAATTGCAGCTTGAAAGCAAGCAAAAAAAGTTTATTGTAGTTTTCTTCATGCAAACCAAAGCATGATCAGCAACAGCAAGAACTAACTTATTCTGATCATGGTACGAGATTCAAAGGAAATCTGGGTAAAAGCAACCATTTCCAAAACCCCCTCCCCAAACTAGATGTCTACATATGTTAAATTTGGGGGTCAAACTAAGAAAAATAGGCTTCTTTGGATTCAGCAGATTAGCTGCTAAAAGTTCTTTTCAAGCATTTTGTCAAGAATTTCAAACCTACATCAAGATTGTAAAACCATACAAGTAAAAAAATACTTTTTTTAATAACTGTACTTGTGCAATCTTAGTGCTTATCTTCATCTTCCTCTAATACCCAGGAAGATCTTAGGCAAGGACTGAGGACTAACACTGGGCCAGATTTCAACACTGTACTAAAGGAAGTACATCAGTCTGCCATTTCTGAGGTTCAGCTATGCAACAGCTTTACTCTAGAAGCTGAAACAGATGGAAAAGCCATTATTTCAGCTTTATGAAAACACAAGAATGATCTCACTCCCTGTAGTTTTCTAGAATTCATTTGAAACCAGTTACTATTTATATATTTAGCTAGAGTTCATTCAAGCTCCTTCCCTTTCTTGCCAGGAGGGCTAACACTGCATATGCTCTTCCTTTCAGAGCTTACAGCTATGAAGAATCATTGCACATATTCCTTTTTATTACGGAATTTAAAAGGCTGAACATAAACCTGGGGACATTTCATCACCTTAGCTAAGATTTTTTTAGCTGACCATTTACATTACTTTTTTTTTTCTTTAGAGATAACCTACCAGCATTTCATTTACTTCAGTATAGTTACATTTCTGTCTCCCTCTAAAGGGAAATTTATTAAGATCTGCTAATAAGACTATAAACCTTAAATAGTCAACGGCATCTTTACAAATTGGACCAGCATAACATTTTGAGTCTTGCCTTCGTATACAAAAATAAGTAGCTTTCCAGACTGAGAAGTAGCAGTATCCCAGAGGCTGCAGAAATCCTGTCAGTCCCTAACTTCAAGAGGTATAGAAGCAGAAACCCCATGACTTCCAATGTTAAACCCATCCATTATGAAAAAAGGACAAAGGGAAGCCTGCTGAAGGTCAACTAGTGTAATTCTTCAGGAGTGCATGTACAGTTGCCTTGGCTGAGCTTTTAAAGGGCTATCAGCTCTCCTTGACAGTGATTGCAACAATTGAAGGTTACATCTTCATATCTTGTATATGGGTGAAACCTTCCAATACTCTTCTTTGTGGAAAGGAAGGAAGATGGAGAAGTCTCAGAAAAAGAAACTTCTGTTGATGTTTCTGGATGTGCGGCTGGATCCAGTACATGTAGCATCTAAGGATGAAAAAACAGAGATTGAAAATATTTCTGGACAGTTTAATGGGTTTTTTCCTTCTCTAACAGCTAGGAAGGATTCCTGCTCAAAAGCAGTTTTTCATTTTTTTCCAAGTTGAATTATCTATCTATCTATCCAGAACCTTAATATAAAGATTGACATGTATCAAGAGTTCTTACCATTTCAGCCATTTTCTCAGCAGGGGTATTGCAAAACTCCACAGTTGTTGAAGTCTTTTTTGGACTGTTAGTCCCAACATTTCCCAGAAGATGGGAGCTCACAGCTTTGGCTAGCTTACAATTCACAGCTGCTAGCTCTGTTGTAGTATAAGGCTGGGCACTAGGGTAATATGTCTGTTGTCTCCCCCATTGAAGAGAGACCATGAGCTCCTCCAGCAGCCTGTGCAGGAAGGAAAGAAGCAGGATTAGTGGGTTTTTTACTCTATATAATCAGCACTCAGCACACTTAAGAGGAATCACCTCTTCCCAAGACTTACTGCACAAGCTAAATCTTCACAAAAAAAATCGACAAAAAAGATGCTTAAAACAAGGAGACAGCCTATTCTTCAAGGCCTCACCAAAGCACTACTTTAAGAATGTTAAAACTTATTTGACATCTGGCAGAATAAGCACTAAAAAGTCCATGTAGGGAGAAGAATCTCTATGTTCTGGAAGTAGACAGAGGAAAAGTCAAGACAGTAAGTGATTAAATTGAGAAAGCCTGAGGATATGAGGGATGTCAGTTCCACAGTTGCTCTCTAGGGAATGAAGAAAGAAGTATGTTGCTTTTGCTCTTCTGGGTTTAAGAGTGAAAAGTGACTGTACTATACTATCAGCTTAATTAATTTGTGTTGAATATCACTGAAACAGGGAGAAGTTATTTGATTCTTCTCTGGCCTAGAATAAACTAACAAAAATTAAGTTGGCACAGAGGTAGTCTGGATTAGAAAAATCATACTTTTGTGTATCAATCATCTCTTGACGGAACTGATCACGCTCATTCAGCAAGTCCTGGATTGCACTTTGGGCATCCCTGGTTTGACGCTGAAGAATTGCTCTGGTATTAGTTAACTCATCAGCCATTACCCTGAAAAAGAAATCCAAAGTCAGTAGTGTAAATGAACCCTTTGAATGTCATCTTTAATCTGCTACAGACCATCAGTTGTCAGTTCAAACTGAGGATTAAGCTGCAGTTCTCTCTCCCCTCCCCCATATAGAGCCTGTATCAACCTAATTACAAAGGACAGGTATTAAGAATAATTTCTGTTCAACTACAGTCAACAGAAGTGCAAAATTCTGTTTAAATTCAGTGAGTCAAAACAATCTTAGGCCACTTAATAGAGATCTAGGAACAGACACTTCAAAATACATTGGTTAAGTGAACATTGTTGACAAGGACATCGCGAAAGAAAAAGCTAAATATGTTTTTGTTTGACTGACAATTCTTACAAGTATGCTGTAATCACATCTGTTCACACTCATCTCTAAACATAACAGCTAAGGTTATAGACTGCATTCATTTACCTCTTTGCCTTTCTCAGGGGCAATAACTACATGCCAGATAAAAGCATTTAAGAGCTACAAACGAGACAGCTGTTGTCACATTCTGCTGTGCCATGAGGCTTGGCACTGACCCCTCCAGCAGGCATTTCAAATGCCTGTGATATTCCAAATGCAAAAACGATAATGACATTTAAACACCCACCAGTTAGAAATCCAAGATAAAAATGAACCAGATCGTTACAATTTCAAAGAGTGTTACCCTAAGCACATTGCTGGGACTCACATCCCTGACCTCAGAAGTCCTCTTAATGCTAAAATAACAAGTTAGAATAGTAACTCTTGCTTAGCTAGAACTTGCAAGTATTCACCATTCACCCAATATGCTGAAACTTCTTAAGACCAGAAAATTAAAGGAGGAAACTCTATTCTATTACCATTTCCTTCAAGCAGTAAGGTTTTTTGTAATATGCATTCAGCATCATAATTATAATTCAGTCAGTTATATCCAAGTACAGTAGAAAATTAAAGATCCTGTAACATTATTTACAGAACCAGTAAGACAACTAAACTTAGCAAGTTGAAAGTCCAGTCCATTGTCAAAGGAGATTTGACTTTCAGACCAGCTTTTATGGTACAGAATTAACAGCAGGGTTCTGTGCAGTAACACAGTGTTTGATGCAGAGATTCCCCCACTCTTTCTTCCATACTAGATCCCTGACTCATTCCAAGCAGAGCTTTTAACCACATCAATTTCTTTGCCAGTTGATGATTGTCTCAATACTGCGGGTTAAGGATAAACATCAAGCTAATTACCTTTAAGAAAAGCCAAGAGAGCTGCCCTGGAAGACATTTTTAAACCCTAAATTGCACACAGTTTATCAGAATTAAGAACTTCTCTTGCTATGTTGGTAAGAACTGTAGTTTAGATTTTAGGAGGTTTGGGACTCACTGTATTACCTTTGAAAAGTCGGACTATTCAGATTTACAAGGAGCTTACTTTCTTTGTACCTTTTCAGTACACTCGAATTTCATAGTGGGTGTCAGAACAGCTGTTGTGGCTGTCCTATGCATATAAAAGGACACTGCAATGAGTGTGTGTGATGAAAGACTGCAGAAGAGTGCTGTTAGGACAGCTGTGTAGGAGTGAGTACCTGCTTGCTAGGAACTTGCTTCGCCACACATCACACTGTATAGACATGCGCTCTAATTGTTCAGACAGCTGAGACATATTCCGGCCCAGGACTTCATTCTCTAGGATGAGCTGGTTTTTCTCACGAGCCATCCGTTCAAAGTGATACTGCAGATCGTCCCCAACAGAAGCAACAAGTAATTTCTTCAGCTCCCGATTGACCTAGAATTAGACCAGACTCCCTTGTGACTCTCAACAGAGAATAAAACACCTCCCGTTTCCAGAATGCAGGACAAGTCATTGTAAATTGCTAACAATAAATTGCCTTTCTCTTTCCAGAATGGGATGCATCCAGGGACGCATAAACATTTTAGCCTAATGCATGTTTAACATATTCTTCTTTAAATTCAAACAGAGCCAAAGAGGAAGAATGAAACCCTGTTACAAGAAACAAAGTTTCAGTAGTATTCAACTCCTGAACCAGTAAGATAACAAAGGATTAGCCAAGACATCCACAGATAAATTATGTAGAAAATTATAGTCATCCCATAACATTTCTCATTAGTAGTTAAGGAGCAAAGTCTTTTCTTGTGGAAGATTCATTTCCCTGCAGCCCTTTAATGTGTTTCTCCCAGCTTCAAGCCCTTGATTCTTTCATCTGTTGTCAGAGAAGCAGCACTGGATTACTTTGATGTACTTCTACTCTTTACCTTAGCTGGTAAGTTCAAAAGGGAAACTATTTGTTTCAAGGCTAGAGTGTCACTGCAGTTCTCTTTGGTCACATTTACAAACTGCTTATTGAAACCAAAACAGTTCACCTGAGTGCGAGAAAATACCTTTAATTTCTTACCTCTGTCTGTATACGCAGCTGATTAGAGAGACCTTCCTTGTCCTGTAACAACCGCTTTTCTGAATTTTTTAGCTTTTCAATTGCGTTTTTTAGTTCTGTCTGTTCTTTCTTGGGATCTGCAGCTCCATCCGACTGATGGAACGTATCTCCTTTATGTCCCACAGATTTAGCTACCTTAGCATTTTTAGTTGGAACAACATGGGTGATGGCTGCTTTGGGGACTAAGATACGAATAGCTTCAACCTCCACTGATTTGTCAGCATGTACTTTCCCGAGCTGCAGAACTCCAGGACTCACGGCAGAGGCTGTCTTTTTATGTGGGCTGTGGTGGGTATGATGATTCGTTGTGTTGGCTCCAGTAATCGCTTCCACCGATCCTGCTGTCTGCTCCATTTCCATGCCATCGCCAGGTCCTCGAATGGGCGATGACGCCTCATCCACTAAAATTTAGAAATTGTGGAGGGAAAGTTTACCACCTTTCACTTGGCTATAGTCTCATTGTAACTCCTCCCTTGTTTCTGTACTTCAAAGTTACAGATTTTAATTGTACACTGCACATGTAAAATAGTCCTTTGCAGCAGCAATTACCAAGCACAAGTCAGAAAAGTCATAGAATGGTTTGGATTGGAAGGAATCTTCAGAATCATCTCATTGCAATCACCCTGCCATGGGAAGGGACACCTTTCACTAGATCAGGATGCTCAAAGCCCCATCCAACTTGGCCCTGAACACTTCCAGGGGTGGGGCATCCACAGCTTCTCTGGGCGACCTGTTCCAGTGTCTCACCACCCTCATAGTAACTCCTTACTCAAATGTGCATCCCTCATTAATACTAACAGTACAAGACACAAACACTGATCTGAATTCCATTAATTTTAATTCCCTGATGCTATACAAGATGAAATGCAGAGACAAAAAAGAACTTTCATGGAAAAAATTCTTGACATTACTCATAGGCTGAAAGCAAAATCAGGTTTTGGGAGCTGACAGAATCAGAGCAGTTCCATTTTTAAAGCAAACAGCTATTAGCTAGATAGCTGGTGACACCTTAAGAAGTTTAGCAGACTTTTAAGTACTAACGTGTTTTAGCTGTCCAAATGAAGGTTTAAGTAAAGCCAACAAGCCAGTTCTGCTCCATTTCTAATAAAGAGACACCAGTATTCCCAGTAATGCTGCATTCTGCTCTATAGTCCCCAGTAGGCACTTTTACTGAAATTCATTTTATTTAAGTACACTAACTTTCCAACTGAAAGAATTATTATTGTAGTAAAGTTTCCTCACAATGAGTGAGAGCCAAAAATTTTCTGAGAACATGGCTACATATACTACTTTCTTTCCTCATACTGCAGGCAGCAATGTGAGCCTGTGTCCTCTATCCAAATAATGGATTTCAAAAATGCTGTGGTAACACCATTATATTGCCCAACTTTCCAGTTAGCTGAATCAGCACCAACAGATTCTAAATATCAGGGGAGCACTGATAGACAAGTGTTGTATAGACAGATGACAAACCAGTCATAGTACCAGTGACAAACTTGTTTTTCAATACAAAGCTGGATTAGAAAAACTACATTCAATTACTATTCCATCCAGGCAGCTCTGGTTTTCACTGCAACGATGATGTCACAGAAGCACTTCCTCATAGCTACATAAAAAGAGTAAGTTTAAATGAATGGAGCCTGGAATACAGCGTAACTCTAGCGTTTAGAATGCCAGTTAAAGTACTTTTAACGCGGTCTGCTTAGATGTCATATGAACAACCTACCTTTTTCTAGAGATGTCATTTTCTCTTTAGCATTCAGCTCTTCCTAAATTGGTAAGTCTGAGGAAAAAATAAGAAGGGGGGTGGAAAAAATCTTGAGTAATGTTAACAGTGACAGTTAATCTTGGGTTATCCTGTTTTCTAGTACAACCTCTAAACTCCAGTAGCACAGTGAAAAAACCCACACCAAAACAAAGGGGAAAAACCCACCCAAATGATAAAAACCACACCAAGACCTAACAAGTTAAAAGGAGAAGGCTATGAGACTTCTTTCACTTTTTTCTTTTTTTCCAAGAGCTGCACTTCAACTCCTTTCCCTTGCTCCTCATCCAATTCCAGTTTCCACGCCTCAAATTTCTCCTTCTGAGCTCCCTCCTTTTCTCAGTGAGCCCTCATCTTACCCTTTAAAATCCTGTAACACTCCCAGAGTACAACTACATGACCGTGCAGAGATTACCTGAAATAATCACAGAACCACAAGAAAGGGAAATCCCACACTGTGTTTCAAGGGGGCCAAGAAGCAAGGAGGAAACAATGGCAACTGCACAGTTGCTTTAGTCCTGGTTGCTAAACACGGCTTTTTTGATAATGCCAATTCTCAAATAAGGAAGCAGGCAGTGTGCTGAGTGGCTGCCCTTGCTTAGCTTACCCAAACAGCAAAAGTTTACCCCCAGCTTGGCCCAAACCACCATCCTGGCCATTTTCCCCCCTATCCACCACTGGTCCTGACCACTGCCACCTTCATCCACAGGTCCACCCACTTGCAATCCCACTGACCCCCCTTGTCTTGGGTCTGTCAGTAACCACATTCGTTTGAGATCAGTACATCCCTATTTTCTTTTGGTTTGATTATCCTGTCTGACGAACAGAAGACAAAAGAGACACCTGTCCCTCCCCGAGCTTTCTCAAACTACAGACAGGGGAACGTCTCTCCCTCTGTTTTAGCCGGAGCTGCGTGTTACTGGGTTAATGCCATTACGTGCNCGGCTCGCACACACCGTGACAAAGCCCCACCGATGTCGCGACAGCCCCGACAGGTCCCTCTCGCTTCCGCGTCCGGCGGGCGGGGCGGGGCGGGGCGCGCGTCGTGTCCGCTCCGGGCCGGGCCNTCACTGCAACGATGATGTCACAGAAGCACTTCCTCATAGCTACATAAAAAGAGTAAGTTTAAATGAATGGAGCCTGGAATACAGCGTAACTCTAGTGTTTAGAATGCCAGTTAAAGTACTTTTAACGCGGTCTGCTTAGATGTCATATGAACAACCTACCTTTTTCTAGAGATGTCATTTTCTCTTTAGCATTCAGCTCTTCCTAAATTGGTAAGTCTGAGGAAAAAATAAGAAGGGGGGTGGAAAAAATCTTGAGTAATGTTAACAGTGACAGTTAATCTTGGGTTATCCTGTTTTCTAGTACAACCTCTAAACTCCAGTAGCACAGTGAAAAAACCCACACCAAAACAAAGGGGAAAAACCCACCCAAATGATAAAAACCACACCAAGACCTAACAAGTTAAAAGGAGAAGGCTATGAGACTTCTTTCACTTTTTTCTTTTTTTCCAAGAGCTGCACTTCAACTCCTTTCCCTTGCTCCTCATCTAATTCCAGTTTCCACGCCTCAAATTTCTCCTTCTGAGCTCCCTCCTTTTCTCAGTGAGCCCTCATCTTACCCTTTAAAATCCTGTAACACTCCCAGAGTACAACTACATGACCGTGCAGAGATTACCTGAAATAATCACAGAACCACAAGAAAGGGAAATCCCACACTGTGTTTCAAGGGGGCCAAGAAGCAAGGAGGAAACAATGGCAACTGCACAGTTGCTTTAGTCCTGGTTGCTAAACACGGCTTTTTTGATAATGCCAATTCTCAAATAAGGAAGCAGGCAGTGTGCTGAGTGGCTGCCCTTGCTTAGCTTACCCAAACAGCAAAAGTTTACCCCCAGCTTGGCCCAAACCACCATCCTGGCCATTTTCCCCCCTATCCACCACTGGTCCTGACCACTGCCACCTTCATCCACAGGTCCACCCACTTGCAATCCCACTGACCCCCCTTGTCTTGGGTCTGTCAGTAACCACATTCGTTTGAGATCAGTACATCCCTATTTTCTTTTGGTTTGATTATCCTGTCTGACGAACAGAAGACAAAAGAGACACCTGTCCCTCCCCGAGCTTTCTCAAACTACAGACAGGGGAACGTCTCTCCCTCTGTTTTAGCCGGAGCTGCGTGTTACTGGGTTAATGCCATTACGTGCTCATCACCACTGCTGTTTATTCCTTTTGTAACTGAGGATCCCCACTCACTTCAGCACAGCCGCCCAGAAAAAGCCAAGAATCCTTAATAAAAGCCCCATTAGGAGCTTTATCCGCTCCACCTGGGGGTGCCTGCCCCTCAGTGCCCACACTCCCACAGGGCCCTGTGGGGTGCACAGGCCTCGCAGGCCTCGGCCCTGCCCCAGCCCCTCCACCGCGCCCCTCAGGCCCTGCCC
>WBMV01000074.1:219366-324451 GCA_013396655.1 Campylorhamphus procurvoides
TCATCGTCATCGTCATCATCGTCATCATCGCCATGGTGAGCGCGGCCCGCGGTGTGCCCGGCTCCGTGCGGCTCGGGGGGAGCAGCGGCGGGAGGGTGGGTGGAATTCTAAACCCCAGCTCGGGCTCGGGGATGCCCCGCTGTGGGGAAGGTGTTTTGGGGAAGGCGTCCTGGGGCAGGGGCTGTCGCTGGGAAGGTGTTTGGGGCAGGGGCTTTTGTTGGGGCAGGGGCAGGTGACAGGGTGGCGTGGCTGGGGCACTCATAAAGGGTCACTTCGCACTTTGGTATCAGGAAAGAGGTTTTTCCATCTAAAGAAAGGGAAATCCCACACTGTGTTTCAAGGGGGCCAAGAAGCAAGGAGGAAACAATGGCAACTGCACAGATGCAGTTGTGCCCCTCCCTAAAGGGTGGCAGGGCACTGCAAGATGCTCCCCAGGGAGGTGGTCACAGCACCAAGCCTGACAGAGCTCCAGAAGCATTTGCTCTTGGGCACATGGTGTGATTCCTGGGGTTTGTCCTGTGCAGGGCCAGGGGCTGGACTCATAATCCTGATGGGGCCCTTCCAACGCTGCATAGTCTGTGACTCTGTGATTATAATGCAGCTAAACTGAGTCCCCTTTGCCTAAGATGGCACGCAAAACCTGGTGTCCTAACGCTGTTTAACGGCCCAGCAGCTTTAAATTGAATTTCATTTTAAGACACATGGGATAGCCTGGCCGATGCACCTGCTCGCTGTCAAACACCTGCCTTAGGCAGCTCAGGTTTGGCCCAGCCTGTTTGCACCTTGCCTTCAGAACACAAACTCAAGATCGGCATTTGCCTTCCTTAAATAGGAAGGCCACTGCTTGTTTTCAGATACATGCAGTATAAGTCTTTTAATCCAGGCAAAGCTGTAACTTTCAGTGTTGAATTTATTCCCATGCACATGTTGCTTAGGTGAAGCATTTGCTCTATTGTAGCTGACTGTCCCTGAGAGTGATGTTTCTAGCCTCCCTCTATTTCTGAGGTGACACCAAGTTAACTGCTTCATTAAAGCAGTATTGAATCTTACAGCAACCTCTAACAAAGTGTATCACAGTGAATTTCTTTAATTTCTTTTGAAAAGACATCAGTGACAGGAACTGCATGATCTGTTGGCGTAATTCCATTGCAAGATGGTTTTTATAAACTCAGTTCACTGAGGTTTTTTCCTGTTATATTCCGTGCAGCAAATGATGCCAAGGATTACTTGTTCTGTCCTTGGGGGTATAAGCATATTTCATTTTTGTCTTTTATGTGCAGAAGAACTTGAAGATTATAACTTTGCCCTTTCCCCTTTTCACATTTTATTTCAGTAAACAAATTTTCTTAGTGTTTTCTGACTATGTGGTTTTAAAGTTTAGTTATTTTACTCTTTGCCTGCAGTTTTCTCTAAATGTGGTGTGTGACCTGTAAGTTGCACAGCCAATTGCTGTGTGTTTCACCGCTGCTGAACAGAACAAAGTATTTCTTGTATCAGATTGTCAGTTTGAGTTCTGCTTCTAAACTGCTTGCAGCCTTTCCCACCTTGTCAGCCCAGATTTTGGAAGTATGCTTTCGTAGTTTAATTTTTAGCATGATAAGGAAAACAGGAAAAAAGGCAGATGCATGGCAGATCATTGTGGAACACCATTTGACTCCAAGTTTGCAATAGAAGTATTCCTAATTACATCTTCATACAGTAGTCATAACTGCTCATCAGTTTAGGCCCCAATGCCTTATTTGGTTTGTCAGACTGTCAGGTGACTTAGATTAAAAGCTCTAACAATACCCTATTTGTCACACCTGTGGCTTCTCACTTCCTCTCTG
Source organism: Campylorhamphus procurvoides (assembly GCA_013396655.1). Lineage (NCBI taxonomy): Eukaryota > Metazoa > Chordata > Aves > Passeriformes > Dendrocolaptidae > Campylorhamphus > Campylorhamphus procurvoides. The sequence continues at coordinate 221,193 of WBMV01000074.1, forward strand.
TGTCAGAAAAAAATTTGTTCTTAATAAATTCACATTATCTGCTTTTTATTACTATATTGCCTTCTTAATACTCAGTGACCTTCTGCTTAATAACTCATTCCGTTGTCATCCCAAAGACTGCCTCTTTTGGGACCCTCTCCTGCCCTTCTCCAGTGCCCTGAGACCTTTCTCGCTTTTGTTTTTCTCTGGACTTTCAAGTGTTACTCAGTTCTCTTTGTTTCTTTTGTACTTAAAAAGCCATCAGTTTTCCCACTCATGTACCCTTCCCCCTTACAGTTTCTCAAAATGCATTAATAATAGTTTGTCTGCTGGAAGATGGTGGTAAAACATGTTTTGGGAATGCATGCTGCCCAGTTAGGTATGGACACAGCATCCAAGGGAAGGGATAAGTTATGTGACTGTTGGATACTATTGGTCAATTTGCACCTGATTCATCTCAAACTTTTTCAGAAGATCTTTTCTCAGGAGCAACAAATGAAAAAATAGAAGACTCCTTCTGGTGGATTCAAGTATTGATCTGCAGTCTGGATTTTAGCCTCAGGCTCTTAATTATATTCTGAAAGTAATGAATTTTGTGTTAGAAAGTTTGACAAAACCTTTACCACTGTGTTGCTTCCGTATAGACTGTGTTAGTTTTAACATGCATACCTACTCAGAAAAGAAACAAGTGGTATCATGGCCACAGAAAGATAAAGGTAATAACTTTTAGTGGAATTGGTTTGTAGTGTGTTTGTGTCAGACCCTATACTTCAGACATATGCAAGCAGTGCACTGGAAGTAGTTGTGTGCATTGTAAAACTGGGTACGTTGCTGTTGTGGAAGACAAGGTAAAGAGATACATATTCTGAAATATCCTGCAGTTATTTGTCTTAACAGCACATTAGCGTTACAGGTCTGCTAATCATTGGAAAACAGCTTTCATGTCAGATGTCATTAGATGGTAGTATTTCAAGTCAGTTCCGATGCACTCTGGCATCTTGAATGTAGTTGTGTGACTCATGGATGCTGTGGGCAGTGACCAGTAAATTCCTAAAGGGAAACCTGCTTATCACCATCCATTGGGTGCTGGAATGTATTATTCATTAATGGTACCTTTCATGTAATCATGTGCAGAGATGTATTTGTCCATCATTTAACCACGTTAGTTTCTTTTTATTTATTTGTTTCGTGCACTCTGACACTTGAGAGTGTTCCAGATAAAGAAATGCAACATTTGCTGGAGAACAATGGCTGCCTTACCTAACTGATGTCATCTGGCTTTGATTTTGTGGATGCAGAAGCACATGGTTAGTGGAATATAGTGTCTGACTACCTTAGTTCTTTTTGCAGTGTTGGTGGAAAATTTATGTGAAGTGGTCTCTCCTGGTTGTCAGAACTTGCAGTCTTGTGTTTTTGAAGAAAATCTTCACTGTATCAGGGGATGAACAGTTCAGCTGATGTCAGCAGAAAATTTTACAACTTGTATGTTATGTTCGTTGTTATTATTATCATCAGTTCATTGGTAAAGCCCACAGTTCAGAGAGTATCAACATGGAAAGTCTTAGTTTATACAAGGCAGGTTAAAAAGAAAAGAGTAATTTTTGTCAAGATACTTTCATTCATCAGTGTAAAAGACATATTTCATGTTTTGGAAAATAGGTCTTAGAAAATAGGATGGGAGACAGGAATTTCTGGAACTTGACAGTGGAGGGTCCTGGGTTTCTCATGGTGTGATCAGAAGATCGGCTGAAGATTTTTTAAAGGCAGTATAGCTCATGGGGCAGCAGTATCATATACCTTGGTTTACAGGAGTTGCATTTGGGACCCAGTAATCTCCATCGTACTGCATGAGCTGGTAAAATGGAATAACTTTGGTAAAGATCTGTCACTCAGAGCTGAGCACATAAACAGACAAAACTGTTTCCTGCTGATAGACGTCCTGAAGAAGTGCACATTTATAAAATTACTTTCCTTTTAATAATTTTCAAATTGTGTACTTTTTGTTGCAAAATAGTTGTCTTTCTGTCTGTCACTTGCAACATTTCATCACAGGGCAAAAGAAAATGCTACATGCAGCATGAGGAGAAAAATAGTATAATGCTATCAGACAGCCTTTAAGTACTTACTGCATGGTGAGTCTTCCTATGACCATCAAAAATATGTCATGGTTTCTTCTTGATTTAGTATTTCTAAATAGTGCTAATTTACTTCTTCAGCAGATAGGCTGTATGCACTGCAGGTGTAGCTGATAAAATAACAAATTCTTTGGCACTTTGGCAAATGAAAACTGTTAAACCCCCCCATAACTTTCCTTTGTTCCAGGATCTCATTTTGGGTTCCATGCTGACATCTTTATGACAGTATGTGCCATATAAAATACAAGCCTATAAATATAAAGTTAACAGGGTTAGAATCCATGGGATAAATTATCTTCTACTTTAGCCAAGTCTTGGCTTTGACTTGCAGAAATTTCTATCTCTCTAAAAGTAATTTTAGATGCATTGATGGCTCCTCTAATGGACCAACTCAAATCGGTGACATTATGACAGTCAAAGTTATCTAGCATTGCCTAAATATAAATTCTATACTAATCTCCCTTTGTCACCCAGAGTTTTCTGGTGAGATCCTTTGGGTTGTGGGCGCAGATCTTAATAACTTTGCCATGTCTGGCCTAATTGTATGCTGTTTCTTTTTTTAATACATATGTATTGTCAGAAACTCATGAAATTCAGGAATTACTCAGTGAACCATTGCCAGGAATAAAGAAAAGTTACAAACTTTCAGTTGGCAATAAAAAAATAATAGGATTTGATGACAGAGACAGTGATTATTTAGAGAATTGTTCCAGTCAGGTTTGACGTAGATAAAATTTATACTTAACAATGTTGTGTCAGAGCTCTTAATTTTTGAAAGTACATCTTGATTGTTGTTAATAAAGGAACCCAGTAGGTCTGTGTAGAATCTGGAGTAGCTTGGAAGGATGGACAGGATCTTTGGGCAAAGAGATGCCAAGGTATAATAAGAATCATAGAATCATCATTTAGGTTGGAAGGGACCTCCACAACCTTCTCAAACAGGTCTAACCAGGCCAGTCTGCTCCACCCTGTATCCAGGCAATCCTGAACATCTCCAAAGATGGAGATTGCACAACACCTGTGGGCAGCCTGTGCCAGTGTTTGACCACTCTTGGCAATTTTTTTTCCTAGTATGTGACTGGAATATCCTATGTTTCCACTTGTGTCCTTTGCATTTTTTGCTGTCACTGTGCACCTTCAAGAAAAGTCTAGATCCATCTTTTTGGGTGCCTTTCAGTTAGGTAGTTGTAGACAGCATTAAAGTCACCCTCAGACACCTCTAAGCTGAGCAAGCTCAGTTCTCCCAACTTCATCTCATGTGTTGTGTTTTCCAGTCCCCAAATGCCTTGGTGGCCAGTGGCAACTGATGCTGTTATTTTTTTCTGTGTGATGGTGTCTCCTTCCTTTAAGCCAAGGAAATAGTGACCCTCCAAAAAGTGGTTTTGGCTGTTCAGTTGACCATTTTAGATTAATTTTCTAGAATAATACAGTGATTAGTATATCCAGGTGGGATACTCTTTTAATCATTTACTGGCTGGTGAGAAACAGTGGTAATGGAGGACACTTATTGCTGTAAGTTTGAAGAGCGCTTTTTCCATGAACACTGACTTTTAACTATAATTGTAGCTGCCAAGAATAATCACCAAAAGTACTTTTTCTTGAAAGTAGGCACAGTAACTACTGCGTGTTCACCTGTGTGAATACATATTCCATACAGATGGAACACAGGGGCCCTGCTGCCTAAGCAACATACCAGGGTCACTCAGTAGTGTTTTGTGTGTGGAACCCAGTAGTTCTCTCAGCCAACAAAATGGAAAGAAAAAACAGCTTAAGGTTTGATAAAGGGAGTAAATTTTGTGTGGCTGAGCTGTGGAACATGCTGTCACAGTTTAATACAAAGAATGAGAGCTTAGCAAGTGTTTGCATGTATAGTGCACATATCCCCAGTCAGATGAGCACATAAAAGATAGAAATTCTTTGTTCTCATACTATGCACCTAATAGAAATGTTCCCAGTGCGAGATGAACTCTCTTAGGTGACCCTTGCAAGTTGTTCTGGACTGGACAGCTCTGATACTCAGAGCCCCTTTCTACAAGAAGAATATTGAGATGCTGGAGCATGTCTGGAGAAGGGCAGTGGAGCTGCCGAAGGGTTTAGAGGGTAAGTTGCAGGAGCAGCAGCTGAGGGAGCTGGGGTTGCTCAGCCCGGGTAAAAGGAGGCTCAGAAGGGACTTTACCAGTCTACAAATACCTGAAAGGAGGTTGTAGCCAGGTGGGGGTCGGCCTCTTCTCCCAGGTAACTAGTGACAGAACAAGAGGATATAGCCTCAGGCTGCTCCAGGGGAGATTCAGGTTGGACATCAGGAAGAATTTCTTTGTGGAAAGGGTTGTTAAGCATTGGAACAGGCTGCCCAGGGAGGTGGTGGAGTCACTGCCCCTGGGGATGTTCAAGAAACTGGATGTGACACTTAGTGCCATGGGCTAGTGGGTAAAGTGGTGATCAGTTAAGGGTTTGGACTCGATGATCTCAGAAGTCTTTTCCAGCGTAAATGATTCTGTGAAGAAAGCCATATGCCCATATGTCAGCAATTTTCCTGCATGAAAGGTCTTTATCACCCAGGCTGTTGCGATCAGTTGCTTTATCATTTAGTGATTTCTTCCTCCTCTTACAAGGTTACTGATTTTGAGACATAGTACACTGGAAGAGATAGCAAACAGAGGTGGCTTCTTACTGATGATTTCAGAATTCTTGAGGTTTAAATAAGATGCTCAACCTGTCCTTGGGCACCAGAGGGTGCTCCTGTATTTGCAAAGAATTGGTGCTCCCGAGATGTATTCCTGACAGCCTGTTGCATGGATCCTTCAATAATTGTAACTACCTTAATTGCCTTTTAAAAAAAAATAAAAAAAAGGTCACGCTTTTTCTGCAGAATATTCTAACACACTTGGAAAGAGAGCCACATGTGGGAGGTCTACACATGGAAAATACGGAGAGGTGGGCAGGTGTGCTGGAGGCTGTGTACCTGTTTTGCCACATTAACACAACACATTTAAGTATGGTCCTTCACTGAACTTAGTATTCCTCCAATTTTTATCCCTTTCATGTGTTCTTTCTCCCACTGTAGGGACTGTATTATGCTGTATGTTTTCTAGTTACATAACACCAATGCTATCCTTGCCCTGTCCCATGTTCTTTGTTACAATCCACTCTGCCAGCTGAACTTTGATCTCTTAGGTCTGAACATCCCCAAATTGATGGTGAGGAGGAGAGGAACTGCGGTCTGGATCCAATCCTTGCAGCTGCTGACATTCTGGAGTTTCCTGGTGGCAACTGCAGGGGCAGAGGGCTGGGCAGCTTCGTAACTCTTTCTGACTTCTGCCAGGTGCCTGGTTCCTGTGCTGCAGTGATGGTCTACAGAGGCAAGAAATGAGGATGGACTGAGCTGCCTCTGTCATGTTTTCACTGAAATCAAGGGGAATTTATAATGTCTAAATAGTACAGATATTTTAGCTATTAAATCTTGCTGTCCTTCTGTGAAAGGAATGATGATTATGATTATTCCTGTTTTACAAAAGGAGAAAATGGGAAATACAGCCTTCTTTTTAAAAAGTGATGAACATCAAATGCACTAATACAGGGGGCAGCTGTGAAGGTGAAACTAAGCAACTTGATCAAAGCTGTGGGGGGGATTGGAATGTCTTAGTCGCTGTCTTCATCCAGCAGAGACCTTTGCATCTCTGGGGGATGGTAGTCACTTCAAAACTGTGATGAAAAAAGTCTGTGCCCTGGGAGAGAAATAAAAAATCTTTGAATTGTAGAACAAATCTTCATAAGATGAAGCTGTAAAAGTCTGTAAAAATTGGCAGTTTAGTTATACTTACCCACTTTGCCTTCTCTATCCAACAGTTGTTTTTAATTTTTTACTTTACTAATAGGAAAATGCTGAATAGCTTTTATCATGAGGATTCCTATCCACATGTAACTTGTCATTAGTGTGACTTCAGAATAAAGTATGACCACAACATCTCTACTAGCTGAAATCTGGATTCAGTCCAGCTACCTTAGAATCAAGGTTTGTCAAAATCTGAGTGCAAAACTAGTTTTTTAACATCAGCCTTTGGTTAAGCAGTAGTGCAGACAAAGTGCTTGCTTTAAGTGCCAGCAATAGTGAATAAGAAACATCAGTAGAGTTGTTTTTCTGCTTCATAGGATCATAAATGGTTACCAGACTGTTATAAACTCTGACTGTTCAGGGTTGACGCAGCATGTGTGGTCTTTAGAGCATTCACACAAAATCCTGGGTGCTAATTGCCTGTGGTATTGGCTGGCTGAGGGATCCTGTGTCCCTTAGCTGTGATTCCAAGGCAACCAACTAGTTCTTGTTAAAAACCCTTCTCAGAAGATTATTATGAGCTGAGATAATCTGAAGACGCTGTAGGCATTATACTGCTTTGAAGTGCTGTTGACAATTTTGGTTTAGGACTTGTAGGTGTTTCCTTTCAAACCCCAGCTTCCAGATGCTTGTAACTTTCTCAAATTTTAACCATTCTGTGTGAAAATTTCCAGACAGATTCTACTGAAGCTTGAAAATTTAATGAGATACCTGAATAAGAATGTGTTGGGAGGAAATTTGAAAATGCTTCAGAGACCTAATTAAAATGAAAAAAAAAATTAAAATTTTGAAAACCTCTAGTTTTTAAAATATTGGAAATTGAAAGATGAAAGTTTGCTAGAGGAGTGATATCTATGTCAGCTTTAACGTTAGGCCAAGTTTTGAGCCTTTCAAAAATGTTTTTTCCTGCAAGTACAGTGTTGGTTGGATCTTGTAATGGGGTGTGCACAGGTAGCTCAGTGTATGTTTCCCTTCCTGCGATCACACCGAGACACTGTCTCCTGCATGGGAGGTGGTTCAGCAGTGGCAGCCATGACTGATGAGGTGTAAAGCACCAAAGCTGTGTGCTCAGATGTAATTATGTGAGACGACCTGCCTTACAAATGCTGTTCTGAGTCAGGGAACAGCTCTGCTTTCGCTTAAATCACTGTCAGACTCTGCTAGAGGCAGGGGAGGCAGATAGACACGTGCTGAGCACTGCTGACTGCTCTGAGAGGAATTACCTGTGCTCGTGTGAGTAAAAGTACAATAATGCATCCTGCGATCTGCAGCTTTAAAAACATAAACAGCCACGTATTCCCCTAACGAGGAGGTTTAACTCATCTTCCAAAGCTAAACCTGCCTTCACAGAGCAGTATGGCATCCTTCATGGGTTTCAAAGGAATTGTTTTACATAATTAGAAAAATAATATGAATCCTGTAACCAAGTACTTAGCTGTGCCATGTAATTGCAGAGGCTTGAAGTTAATGGTTGAGAATTTGAATTCTTGATTCTCTTTTATGAGAGGCAGGGGAAAAAAATGTTAGGTTACATTAATCATGCCTAGGAAGCTTATATAATTTGCATTATCTAGTAGTAAGAGAAGAGTTCTTGCTTAGTAAATTCACAGAATGGCAAAATAATTTTGCTGATGTGACACGGAACTGCAGATTCCAAAATCTGAGAAGAAAATTTGAAGCCTTCTGGCTTCCAGAGTTGTGTGTACTCCAACCCCTGAGTATATGGGGATGATTTACTGAGATCCCGGTTGAAGAGGAAGATTCACTCGGTTAGTGCTACAGGGACAGAGTATCCCCCTGTTACTTGGCAACAGATGATCCAGGCAGCAGTAGCCATATGAACACGTTTAGCCCAAAAGGCACCTGAGCAGCCTTAGGACCAATAATATTGGGAGTCAGATAAATCTGCATCTAAAGGATGTAGCACAAGTTCCAGGAAGGTAAATGTAAATGCTGTAAAGTGTTTGACTCACTTAACAGATTTTGAAATGTGATTAAGAATGTTGCTAATCTAGCTGATACTTAATTTGTTTGAAATAATCTAGAAATAAAAGGGGACATTGCTTACAAAATTCACCAGTGGGCTTCTAAATATGAGGCTTTAAAGACTGAGAATTGTTTGTAGTCAAGACATTGTCATGGAAATTGTAGTTGCCAGATGTTTCTCTATTTGAAAAGTGATCTTTTGATGTTACTTTTTCACTAAAGAAAAGCCTGTGGAGAAAGTAGTGGGAGGACCAGCAGCAGTGAGGGGGCTGAAAAATTGGAGTTCTAAAAATTATTCCAGCCTGTGTGTCAGAAACATGAATAGAAGAGGAGGAGGAAAATGAGCTTTAAGAGACAGAGTTAATTGAGTGCGCTATCTACACAGTGTTTGGATTTAAGTTTTGCCTGGAAAAAACCTTGTATTGCACAAACTGTGAAGGTAGAAGATGGCTTGAATAACACAGCTTGATAAAGGTGCACTGTTGAGAATTCATTTTGGGATTTAAGATACACTACAATGCTGAAAATTAGAGCACTTTCTGCCACTCTGAATGTTTTTTGTTAAATGCCATCAGCATTTCTGAAGTCCCATGTTTCAGTTTTGCAAAATTGTCACTAACATTTAATGGCTTAGCTACTTTTGTACTTTATTGCCTTTTTTTTTTTCTTCCACAAATGGAGATTTTTCCTTTAAAGAATTATTGGTCATGGAAAATGACTTGTAGTATGCAAACAGAATTTTTTATACCACTTTTTTCAGTCTGTCTCAGAAAACCTGAATTTTGTGATCGTATTCTGTTGTGTGTATCTGACCCCTGAGTTTCTCTGCTGGGAAGTTTGAAATTGACTGCCAGATTTCAGTCAGCTTTGGTAGAGGGATAATAATGTTCCTTCAGGTTTCTCAAGAACGAGGAGGGGGAAGAAACCCCCTTAATACGTGTTTTAAGAAAGACACAACTGTAGTTAGACATCAGGGAATGGGGGGTTTATACGAGCCTTTATGAAGTTCCTGAGCTGAAGAAAGCCCGTGGTCACAACAGTCAGAGATGAGAAACAAGAATGTAGAGAACCAGGCCTCATTATTTCTCATGCTTGCAGAAGTACTTGGCTTTTTATGTAACATTTTTAGAGATTCCAATTGTTTTAAATGTTTTTGAATTTTCTTTTTCAGCTTTATACCTGCAGAGGACTGCCACATTTCAGATGTCCTTACATGGAAGAATAGCACTCCTAATCCACTAGTTGAGATAATTTTTAAAGCTAATTAAGTTACATTTTTTTGGTCTGGTGGTCTGAATTTATGAGCGCTTGGTGTTGCTTGGAAAGCTTGATGTAGTGCAGGACCTGCACCTGAGAGCATTCAGATGAAAATAAAGCAAGGCTAGCCAGATGTTAAAATGGGAGAATAGGAAAGCTATCAAGTCAACCATTTAAAGCAATCATCTGGAGCTCTTTAGAAAGCAGGTGATGCTGTGACAGTGCTTCTGTCGGTGTCCTGCTGGGGGAGTATAACACTGTGAGTAGCTGCCTTTGAGGCAGACAGGGGTAGGTCTGGCTGAAATTCCTGGCTCTTGCTCCTCAGACTAGGAGTTTTTCAGTGGTTTCATGTGTGCTGAGGTCCTCTTCAAGACTAGGAAATATTGTTAAACCTGAAGTGATAGTTGGTCTCGAATATGAGCGAGTGGTTGGCAATTTATGAGCTTTGAGGAACTGTTCTAAATAATTCATAGCAGGACATAGATACCTGCTGTAAGAGTTTGATCATACATTTATAGCAATAACTTCAGTACGTAATTCTGAAAGTAAAGTTCTTGATGAAGGCAGCTGGTCAGCTCCCCCATTTCACCCCACTGTCTGAAGAGCACAAGGCTGACATCTGTCAAAGGAATGCACCAGCATATATGGCAATAGTTACTGGGTTTTGGTAGAATGTATAAAAAGGAAAGACAAGTATAAAGATACCTGGTGACTGGCCATTTCATCAAATATATATTTTTTTTGCCAGAGAGTGGCTGGCAAACTCTCAGACATTTGGGTTTTGGGTTTTTTTCCTAAAAATGTAAGATAAGCATTAATGCATAAGCAAACTACCTGATGTTGGAGTCAGTCAGCCTTGTTATATCTTCACCTGAAATGTTTTAAAATAGTTTGTATCCTTATGCTTTGAAATCATCTCATTTTTTGTAAAAATATTCTTGCTCTTCTAAAATATTTTTGAGAGTTTCACCAGCCTGGTTTGAGGAGGGAGCAGGTTGTGAGAGAAATGTTCCTTAAAATTGTTGCCAGAATTTTAGGAAGTTTTCGAGCAATCTTTCCAGAAAGGTTTTTTGGTGTATTAGGAGAAATACCCTTTCAATGTGAGAATAGTTCCTGTCTTCTGGTCCATCCTGTTCCCAGTGATTTTTATAGAAAGAGCTTGATCTGTGCTTGACTGCAGGTTTTCCCCGTGACAGCAAAGAGTTTTACAGAATATAGAACATAGATATAAGGATGGATCAGATTCAGCTTTTACTGAGGTTTGTGCAGTCTTTTTATTGCTTCAGTGGGAGATGATTCAAATCCTTTGATTCTTTTTCTCTGTGGTCTGATTTCAGAGTCACTGAGTCACTGAGCAGATCGAAGGAGCAGCAGACACGAAGCTGCACACTTGAAATGTAGCAGTACTTTTCATGACTCCTAAACCAGTAAATATGTGGGCCGTGATCCTGTGTCAGATATGCCATCCGTGTTGAAGTTCCTGATGGCATAGATAAGCCTCATAGAGACCAGACTTTCTAGATACCTCAGGGCTTTCTGATTTTGAGAAATATTTTGTTACTGTTTCATGTGAAGTTCTTTCGAGCTGAAAAAAAAAATTCAGTAGCTCCTGATTTCCCATGTTTCCCACTGTAAGAGAAACTCCAGCATGAAATTTCTAGTCAAAACTAGAGGAGAACAGAAACACTTTCCCCAGAACAGTGCAATAGTGTGGCAGTCAGGAGGCATCTTGAAGCTGGAAAACCAAATCCAGATCTGTGTTCTGCATAGTTCAGGCCAGAGGGATAAAATTATTTCTCCATCTTTCCATGAGAGTTCCATAAGTCCCCAAACTGCTTTTCTACCACGTTTCTTCCAATGAAAACATTTGGAAGATTTCCTTTTGGTTTATTGTGAACAGAAGCCTTTTGGAAGTTTAAAAGGTTTACAGGACAGGGCATCACATCCTGTCCATCTTGCTAAGCATTTTGCTTTCTGCTTATGAGCATCCTTGGCAGTTTGGTTCCAGACATACCATTTCCCTCTGCAGCAGAGTTTTCTGTGAGCACAGCTCTTTGCTGAATACTTGGATTTAGCTTCCAGAACTTGGGCCCATACTAGCTAAGAATGACTGCTTCCCCCATCACTTTCTGAACTAAGTACAAAATTTAATCTTTTTAATTCAAGCTGTACTTGAATAAATGTTTCTCATGTGCATAGAGCCATCCTACTGCATATTCACACATGCCAATATAAACAAAAAAGCGTAAGCTAGCAAAACCCACATGCATTTAAATGTTTTTCTGTGCAGCTTATGAAAGGAAGAAGAAAAAAAAATACTCTTTCCATCTTCACAGTATGTGAACACTTGACATCACTGATGTCAGTGGCTCTAGTTTTTACCATGGAAAGGAGATGTAAAACTTGAGTATCAGTATGTAAATACAAAATGCATAGTCACTGCTGGGCTTATTAGTGGTGGTAATTTTTCCACTGATGTGCACAGTTGTGAAAAATATTTCTCCTCCATTAGGTATTGCTTGGTTAATTGCATAGTCATGAGAGCAGAGGCTCTGTGTGATTTTTAATGAGGGTACGGTGCAGAAATGAATGGAAACTGATTCTTTAAAGCAAGAATTTTCTGAATTATAATGTATTTATAGATTCATTTAATCGTTATTGCTTGAGTTGTTCACAGGGATGTGATTTCAGTAGTGACTAACATGTTTCAGCCGTTTCCTGTGGGAATGAAGTGCCAGGGATCTCTGGTCAAGGGCTGTGAAACGTTCCCCTTTCAGAACTGGTCTGGAGCAGTGTGGTGTACTGAACATGGTACCACCTGGCAGATCATCACTGTTCTCTAATCCCTCTTACCTGGACAATTATTGTCTCTGGATTTCCTTTGGCAGGAGGATGAACAGAAGCTAAGGATGAAACTTAGCACGTGTCCCTTGCTGCTTTCTCATCTTTGCCTCTCCTTCCCTCTTCACAGTCAGGGCACACTAGTGAAAGGGTATGTAAGAAAGTTGTTTGCCCTATCAGTTCTGTTTACTGAGTGGTAAACTGATTGAAAGTAAGTGTTCAGAAAACATAATTTTAGGGCTGTGAACACTTAAAATTTTATTGCAATCCTTCCAGTATGTGATGGGAAGCGGACAGGTTTTTTGTGTTTGGTTTTTGCCTCCAAAATCCTACTCATCCATTAAATAAATAAAAATTTCTTCTCATTTAAAATCACATATTATGAGCATAATATGTACTGACTTTTAAAAATTTAGGTTTTTTTAATTAGTTGGTGTTTTTGATGACTTGTAGTGGCATTTTTGCAGAAATGCCTGGCAAGGTCTCTTTCTTTTTAGACAACCTCTTTAGTAGAGAACTGCTTCTCTGTAACATCCATCCTTGACAAGATGATGCTCAAATTAAAGGATCAAATGTCTTCCAGTAGTACAAGTGGATTTATGATCAGGGTTGAAATCAGTCATTCATTATTGTTTGCCAACCCTTATTTACTGCTTATGGACAACAACATGCCTGTGTAGAAAAGGTAAGGTGTGAGTTTTGACATAAGAAACAGTTTGTTCTGACTTACATATCTCCAGAACAATGATGATAGCAATGAAGACCCAAGCATGTCTAGCTGAAGTAAAGGCCAGAAACCAGGCTAAGTCCCTAGGGAGTTTTGATGCTGGATGCTGCACCTAAACCAGGAGTTTAACTATTGTCAAATGTTGCAGTGTGTAATGTACAGATAATGCAGGAGTTATAGTAGGTCATGTAAATAAGGTTTTCAGTGCTGTACAGACTTCCACAGATAGAAGAGAAAGCTTTGCATCCTCAGAGCACTGTGCTGCCCCCACTGTATAAGTCTTTCTGTAGTACAGTGGTATCTTTGTTTTGCAGTGTAGGGGTACTGTAGGGGCTGGCAGGACGGTGGGGCACTTGCTAAGGTGTTTTTAACTGAGCAGGTACAAGTATTCTTCACATTATAAAATTCTGAATTTGTTCTTCATTATCTCATCCTTTCCTGCTGCTGCTTATCTTAGGACTTCAAGCTGCAAAAGGACTTAGTACTAGGTCAGTGGTAAGCTGAAGATGCTGAAAGACAAAATGCGCTGACAAAAGAAACAAGATCATGGCTGTTGTTTTGTTGGGTTTTGTTTGGTTTTAGGTATTTTTTTAAAATGTCTATTATGGGCTTGCACTCGCTAAGAAAATTATTATGATTCTTTTCCTGATAGTGTTCCAGAATAGTCATGGAAGCCCACAGGAACTCTTTCTGTCCTGTTGCTTATTGAGTGGTCATTGTAACAACTGAAATGCTGCTGTTTTCTAAAATCTGAAGTTCTAAAAAGGCCTGCTTGGCTCCACCTTCAGCTCCCAGTGATTCGTCAATGTTTACAGTGTGTAAGAGTGCAGATACATGTGAAGAGTGGAAGCAGGTGGCAAGAGCATGCCTTGCCCTTAGGAGTAGCAATCCAATCGAGGTGAAGTGTGGAAAATAAAAATTCGAGCTCTAACAGTTATAGAACAACTGATACTGCATCAATAGCTAACAAACATATACCACTAAGATATATTAGAAATGCACGTCCACGTTGTGTCATCTTTGTGCTTACATTGCTGGAGGGGTTTATCCTCTGAAGGGTGGGGAGTGGAGAGAAACTAGGCATGTAGTTACGCTTTTAGAATTACTGCAATCTGCCTTTCTTGTCGCACTCCTCAGGGGCAGAAAATGAGTTGTAAATGAGGTCGAGATATTTATGCTTTATGTAAATTTCAGGAAGTTAAGTAATGAATCAAAGTAATGTTGTCCCTAACTTGAATATGTTTATCTCCTCATTAAGAGGAGTTTAGATATGATTGTTAAGGAAGTGGAAAGTGTTTTCTTGTAGGATGTGTAGAAAACGTGTGAAGAGTCTGTAATTTAGTTGTAGGCAAACACATTTTTTTTAACAAATGAAAGTAAATCAAATACTTTGACAAAGTTAAAAAGTCTAACAGCAACTTCTACAATATTCCATGCTTCGTGACTGATGAAATCAGAATAAATTATGAGACTGCCTTGAAAACTGCCATGATCCAAGTTCCATCATACTTAAAAGGTGATAGCGAACAAGTGACAAGATGTCACCAGCTGTGGCAGGCAGAAGATAATATAGAGTGTAAAAGTCTAGTGATTTCTTCTTTTCTGATAACAAATGAAAGAAGTTTTTTGTGTGTTTTTACATTTAAAATACGTATGTTTTCTGTAATAGCCATGAGCACACCTTTTCTTTTTCCAGAGTCAAGATGAGAGATATGCTTTCATTGCTGAATGGTATGACCCAAGTGCTTCCCTTTTTCGGCGTTATGAACTTCTGTATTATCCAAAAGATGGATCAATTGAAATGGTAAGAATGAAAGAAAAAAAAGCTTTTGTCATAAATGTCCAGTTAAACAGTTCATAAAATGATAAGCCACTGGCTATACCTGTTAATTTTCCAGGTTAAGAAAATGTAATTTAAAATGTATTTTCCTCTGTTTCCAAAACTATAAGAAAAGCAAAAATATGAGATCCCAGGGAAGCACATGGAATAGTCCTCACATTTATGATCTCTTTTCTTTCTTAAAGCTTGCTTTGTTGTGAAGAGATTTGTTTTCACAATTCTGTTTTCATTCAATCTCTGCTTGGGTTTTAGAGCTGAAACTCATCAGTACTGACCTACTGCTTTAAAAGAATAAACGGAAGCTAATTCCAGAAGTCTCTGAAGAGTAAAATGTAAAAGAGTCTTACCAAAATAGAGGAAATGACAAATTGCTCTTAATTTGGTTTTAATGAAAAGTAGGACATTTCAGACAGTGGGATCTAAATTTTTCCGTCAGTGGTGCTTGCAGAGATGTTTCCAACTTGTGATTCATACAACTAATCCCCATTTTTTATTGATAGTAGGTGAAAACAAGCATTTTGCATTAGCAGGCATGTATATAAAATTATATGTACTGTAAAGATAATCATCATAAGCCAAGTAATGCTTCATACTTCCTTTTAGGAATGAGTGAAGGGTTTGGACTAGTCTTTTCCAATTTCTAATGAAGACCTAGGAGTATAAGAGTAGCCTAGATTTGGCTATTCATACTTAGTATTTGCATCATCAAATTTTAACTTGTCTGCTATAAATATCAAAAGGAGAAATAAGAAAGCTAGTGGAACTTGCCTTTTCTTACCTAAAGTACTGCTCCCAGAAACCATGGTACCAACAGTGCACTTTGCACTCTCTAAACAAATTCTCTCATCATGTTGTCTCTTTTAAGTTAGTTCTTTGTATGATGTCTGTATGTGCACAGTTGTCAAAATGTGAGGATTTTTGTTTTTTCTTTCCCAGAGACAGTTTAATCAGTCAGGAACTGTAATAATCTTCCTACACAACCATGTGTAGGCTGGCAAAATTGTTGTTCATTTCACCTAGACGTCTCAAAACCAAGAGTTTTCAAGGTGTTCTCAAACTTCTTAATACAATATCTATGGCTTGGTAGACTTCTGCATTTTGCTTGTGTTCTCTTAGGGGAAGATAGTACAGTGTGTGCACAGTCATAGACTGCACATGTACAGGGCAGAAGTTAAAAAAGCAAAAATGCGTGTGAACATCCTTAGGGAAAGAATGCCTCAAGATCACTTTTGTGGGTGAGTTTCTGGACAGGTGCTACATTTAGAATACTCTTCTGGATTTTTATTTACTTACTTATTTCTGCAGAATTTGGGGGATTCTTTTTTTCTTTGGTACTGCTTAATTCTTCTGCATCCTTTGGTATCTTTCTGAGATGACAACCTGCTCATAAGCCTAATGTATCTGAGAAGAAGGGAAGTCATGGATATGAGCCAGCTTTTCCCCACCAGAAGGATGTGTTGTCCCCTTTCCCACCTCCCTGACAATAGTTCTCCTTTATCACACACCTCAGATGAGGGTGGAGCAGAGCTGTCGAAGGCTTTTGTTGCCTGAAGTCATGACCTTACCTTTTCTTTCTGTCCTGTCTTGCTTCCTCTAAAGAAAAGTGAAAGTGGAAATAATGAGAGAAGTTTTCAGCTTCCTTTGCATATGGGAAAAAGACAGCATAGGTTTTTGTCCAAAGACAGCAAGCAGCTCTTACAGTCAAACTGGATGTCTTGACAGAGATGCCCCATTCTCTGAGTTTCTGTAGTTAATAACTCTCATGGTGAATTGTTAAAACCTGAATAACTTTTCTTTCTACAAAAGATTTTGGAAAAAGAGAGAAGAAATCTTTAAGAAGGACAGATCCTTAGCAGGGAACTGTTCTATTTCAGGTAATTTACTTCTAGAAGTACATGGGCAGGAGGGGAACAGTTCAAACAGTCTTACATTTCTTCTGCTGTGATTTATCATTGCCTTTATACCAAGGTCTTTGAAACATACCAAAATTCCACTCTAAAGAAGAATTCATTAAAACAGATAGATCCCTTCCTTTTCTTCTTCTCGAGAAGAGAGAGACAGCTCAGGATGCCTTTCTAGGAACTCTTGGTGAAATAACCAAGGAAATGTTCAGATTTTTAGTGAAGATATTGAAGAATTTGCATATGACCAAGACAGTTAATAGTGTTCCTGGCAAAGTCCAGGAGAAAAGCAGCTGAATTCAAGTGATTTTTTTTTTTTAATCTTTTTAAACATGTTGTCATTTCATGCCATGCTGCTCTTGGATAGTGAACACTTAGTAAGAGCATGTGTAAGAAGCTAAAGACTTCAGGAGGGAAGGATTCTTCCTTATAATTGTGCCGTCAGCAGAAGGAGTATCAAAATCATTTATATTCTCTCATCTGCAAAGTTTTGGCTATTCTGAAAAAATTATTTTTTCTAACCTTCTAACAGAAGAGAGCTGTATTCACACATTTCAGAAGATGGAGTGTGTAATTTTGCTTTTAAACTTTTTTTTCCCCTCTAAAATTTGTGGGAATGTTATGCTTTTCTTTCAATGCTGTTCTAGTTGATATATGATTGCAGTGAAGTACAGTACATGTAATTCGAGACAGAAGGGGGAGTTTGACCTGAGGAGGACAAAACTCTTGCTTTCCTAGTATTCCACTTTGCCAGGAAATTGAAGGCATCTGTAATATCTACGTGCACTGAAGAAACAGTTCAGCAGGTTGCCTTTTGTGCTTTGCCAGCCCACCCAGAAAACTGCATGTTAATGTCTGGCTTCTTGCTTGGAACGATGACACGTAAAGCTGAATTGTCTTGACAGGCTATTGAGCTTGCAGCTCTAGGCAGTGGGAACATCTCAGCCAAGTGCTGCAATCATCTATCCGTCCCTAATTCTGAGTCCTACACAGTCAAATAGAGCATAGTATCACTGGAACGATGCCCTGAAGAGGAGACCTGCCAGTGTGTATCTTGATCATTGTCTGTGACACAGCATGGATACGCTAGGGGGAATTCTCAGTGAGACTGGGCAGAGGCATCCATGAGGCACCTGAACCTTTTATCACAGCTTGAATTAGAGCAAGCAAATTACAAAACAAAAAATTCAAAGATATCTGTGAGCCTGAGACTATTTAAATGGAATACATTTGTAATTGTGGTTTAATCTTCTAAGCTTTCTTGGTACACCTGTAAATTCAAAGGGTTAGGAATTAAATCAATTAAGTGATCAGATTCAATCCCACAGTACTATGGAAATTTCTGAAGGTAAAAGTGGAGTTTGCCCACAACTAAATATCTTGCTGTGGTAGACTTTAATATTCTTTTTCCTGCAGTATGATGTGAAGAACCGCCGCCCCTTTCTGAAGCGCACCCAGTACGAGAGCTTACACCTGGAGGATCTATATGTGGGCAGCAAAATTACTGTTTTCTCCCGTCATCTCTCCATAGTGGACTATGGGAATCCATACACATCTCGCAAGCTTGGGAGCCGCAAAGAGAGGTAAGAAGGGAGAATTTTGAAATCTTTTTTGTGGTTGGGGTTTCAAAGTAGGTATTTGCTAGAAAGGAAGTAAGTTCTCTGTACTAATAAGTGGGGAGAAAATACAGCTACAAGTTTGCATGAAGTTCAAAGTGATCTGATATACTGAGAGCTGGAGAGAAGCAAAGTGGTCCCTGCTTGTGGACAGACCTGTGACTCCCATGGTTACCTGAGTGTTACCTTCAAGAATAGTTTCTTCATGGTGTCAAATGCTGGCTCCTCTAGGTCTCTGGGAGAGAAGAAGGGGGCAAGGAGGTAAACAGTGGTCCTGTTCAGCTTTGTTACTCCCCTAGGGCAGGCAGCAGTAGGACTCTTGTGATTTGTGGATTCTCTTGGAGCGGAAGTAACGTGGTAATTCCGATGTGTGCTGGGATGCAAAGGCCTGGAGCTTGGGAAGCTGCCACCTGTCTCTCTGGGATATGTGTAGGAGCGGAGCACCTTACCAGTCTGATCTGTGTTAGTAGTAGTAAATGAGAACACTAGAGGCTCACTCACGTTCTCTGTTGTTTTTCCCTACTCCAGAGAACTTTTTCTGAGAATTTTTTTCAACATCTCTTAAAACTGCATGCATGAGGACAAGAATCTTAGAGTGAGAATGTCAATAAAACTGCAGGCTTCTTTATTAAGACAAAGTTTGTTTCTAATGGATGAAGATAGGACTCATATATTTTTGGTTTAAAGATTTGCTTTGAAAAAGACTTTCAGAACTCATCCAAAGCCAAAAATATCTGGAGGGAGTTAATAAAATTACTCTAGGATTAATTTACAAGAAATTTAAATCTGGGTTATTGACAATGCAGCTAATCTCTGAATTTACAAATTAATAAATTTTGATAATTTACCCTAGCTTTTTTTGAAAAGAACCTAGAGCGTTTTCTTAGGTGTGATATTCCAGTGAGCCCTATTTGTCTAGTTGCTCCCTCCCACTTATTGGGCTTATTTAGAACTCTCTTTGGAGAGTTCTACGTAACCAGACATAGAGGAAGAATTCCAAGTTTTAACACCCATCTTTGTCTTAACTGCACAAATATCATGTTGTTACAATTCCTGCCGTAACATCTTTCCAGAAAGGGATCTGTTACTTTTTATCCAGACTGGGATTGGGCATGGTGAAAGAGTAGCAAAGGAGGTGGAGAACATCAGGAGGTGGATTCTGTGTATGTGACTACTTTTGTTGTTCCTCAGTGGAGCCTTGAGTAAATTTTATCTTTATATTAATGTGTATTTCCTGCTCTGCCTAAACTAACAGAAGCCATGGTGCTGATGTAGTGCTCGTGCACTTACACCAAGAAAAGGCAGCTTATGATAAAATCCCATTTATTCTTGTAGGAGACAGTTGCTGACTACAGGGCAACACTGTAGTTGTGTCAAGTGAAGTGATCTTGGGCGGGGGCGAATTTTTGTAGAGCTCTACAAAAGGAAGAAAGAGCATTTATGACATGTCGACTGTTTGGAAAACATTTTAGGAATGTGTGCTGAAAGATAACATAGATATGCAAGTGGTGTTACATATTCAGAATAGCCCAAAGGAACATAGTGAAATGTGCCTTGCACAGGCAAGAGATCCTCAAAACCCAGTTTCTTCACAGGGGCTTTCACTGAGCAAACAGGGTTATATTGAAAGAGTTTCCTTGGCAAAACAGTTGCATGTGAGTTATTTGTCTTTTTGGCCTGTTCCTAGCAGGTTTGACAGCAGTTATTAGTTAATAGATATAATAAGATTTCTGCAGTGCTTGATAATGCCTAAAATAATCTGTAGCTGGAATTCTATTAATAATTTTAAGGTTGTTGTATGAGGCAGAATATTTCCCTGTCTCTTTCTTGCCTTTTTCTGTACAGGACTATCAGTGGTTTGGTTTGACTTTGGATATATAGTCTTTGGTCACTGGATACATATGAAGACAGGCTTAGCAGAGGCCTTTTAGGGAGACTGAGGAATGTATATTTTAAAAAATTTGAACATTCTGAATTAGGGACCTTTATTTTTGTCAGTAAAGCAAATGACTGGGACCCTAGGTACATGAAGTACAAAACAGCTATGTAGAAAAAAGGCAAGATTTGCACAGGGTCTTGCAAGAATTATTAAGATGGTTCTATGGAGGTTCAGTTTCTATAACTCCTTTTCTTCCCAGTGTATCGTAAGAAAACCATCACAAATGGTGACTGAAATGGTTAAGTGAGCATATGCTTACAGTGTGCCACATAAGGAATCATAGCATGGGACAGGGATTTCTGTTTCTGTAAGCTTTCATTTGTGATCCTGTGTGGTTGTAACCTGAGGTAAACATTTGTCTGAGTAGTGTGTCCTGTTGAAGTAGGCTATTCTTAGAGTCAGTATCACTGGTTTGAAAATGGTGTTAGAAACCTTGTGTCTCCACCAGAAATACTTGTATTCTGTTTTGATTGGGGTATGTTATTCTTAGGCTTCTAGTCGTTGACATAATCAGTGTTTCTTCCCCTACAAGACATAAGCTACTGTACATGCAGCAGCCCTATTATTAGAAATAAGTAGATCTCAAAAGCATAGTCTCAGCATGCTCTGTGCATTGTTCCTTTGATCAGTTCTCATCTTCTTCAATGAGTACTGAAACAACAGTACAGTCGAACAGTCCCTTGGAAAATATAAGCAAATTAACTTAATTTTCATTCTTTCTCCTTTGTTCCTAGACATAAAACTGTTTCAAAATCTACTTTGCAGACTGCATCCTGTCAAACCACAAGAAACATATTCCTAATTAAAACTAAAAATGGGGCACATGAATCAAAATCCAATCTCAGAAAGAGTCTTCAGCATCCTGAGCTATACTTTTCATATCCTGCATACCTCTTAGAAGCTCATGCCAAAATGTTAAAGTTTATATATCAGTGTTAAAGATGTTGTGAGAGTTGCTCATTGCAGTTTGTATTAGTGTCTTCTAGGTAAATTGCTTCATAATGCAATGTTTCATTACATATTTGTTGGAATTAAAGTATTACTAGAAAGCTTGAAAGTAGAAAAGTAAGGGGCAATTTATTTCTAGCATTAGCAGTCTGTTTCAAATAGTCTGTGTAATAGGATAGGTTCAAAAAAGTGTTCCTCAAGGAAATGCAAGTGTCACTGGAGATCCCATTCCAGTGGTTAGATCCTTGCTGTTCCTGGGGAATGGCAGTGTTGCACGCCTCTTATGGCAGGATGCAGGTCATGCTTTGTGTGACTGAGTGGGTATGTGTCATCGGTCAAGCAGGCAGCTGCTGCCCCTCATGGGCCTCAATCACATGGCACCCCCTCTCGTATGATAATACCACACAATGAGGTGGAGCTGTGAAATCCTTAGGGGAGAGTGGGACAGGCTGTGGGCTGCATGGAGTGTGCTGTGTTGAATGTTGGCAAGGGGTCAGACTTTGCTGATCTGAAGATAGGGCTAAACCAACTTTAGTCTGCCCTGCAGTGGGCTGAGGCATAGCCTTGGCTGGCTACTTTCATGCAGTTTCAGCCCACACCCTTAATCCATCAGTCTTTTTGTGTCATACTTCCCAATGGATCGGGGCTAAGGTGGTCTGTGTATATGAACTTCATGATACCTGAGAAAATCTGCTTGTTTCTGAGCTCTGAAGGCCATCTATGTCTCTCCCTTAGTTTTAGATGAAATATCCCATACCTTCCAATCTTCCTGGTTATATTTCTTGGTCCTAGCACCTCCCTTGGTTTGCATTTGCTGTGAAATAGTCTGTCTCTTGCCAAAGCATCTGTCAATCTGTGGTCACTTAAGGTTCAGAGTAAATGTAGTGGAAGTTCATCCATCTCTTGTAACCTCAGCAAAAGTTGCTTTCCATGCTGGTATATGAAATAGGAAATCTACAATTATTTGCCTTTCATTTAGGGAACTATTGCAGTAAAAAATTCCATCTTGGGTGCCCTTCTTTAATGGAAACAGTGTAAAAGATGGAAAGTGCTCTTTAGGATTGTCAGAGACGTGGAGTTTCTGAGATACAGGGTTGAATAAATCTGTTGGGTTTGTAAGCTGAGCACATTTGAAGCTGACTCACCACAAGATGAATGCAAATAGAGAATGCAATTTTACAGACCTTTTTGTGCTTGTTATTTTTGATTAATAATAGGTATAGTGCTGATGGTGTACTTGGTGCTATGCAAAGCACACTAATAAAACAGTCCTGGCCTTGGGGATGTACAGTATAAAAAGATAATTACCCAGAAGACAGGATGTACTTGGAAACAAAGATGTGGGAGAGAGTGTAGAGATTTTCGGATTGATGTCCCTTAGAATATAGCTGTCAGTCAGTATAAGAGATGTAATATCTCCTCTGCCATCCTTTTATTGTGTCTATTAACAGTGTCAGCTATTTGGCATGCACATTGTATGCCAGGGAGTTTTGTACTGGATGAAGCACAATAGGATCTTCTTCTCACTGAGTACTACAAATATTTTAAAAGGAATAATTAAAAAATCATTTAACTGAGTTTTATGGAAGAGGCACATGTTTAAGTAATATTTTTAAACAGGGATTTTTAACAGCTTCAATTTCATGTATATAATGATGAACATTAGGAAAAAAGGGAGCTGAGCAGGGAGAGATTAACAAGTCAGTTGTGTTCTAACCCAGAGTGGGAGTGAGGAGCTGTAGAGATATCCACTAGCTAAGGAATAATTGGTCAAATTGGTTGCTCTCACAGTGAAGGGAGAAGTCAGTAAATAATAACTGCTGGTGGAACAATGTGAGCTGACTTGGGTTAGAAAGCCAAGGAAATTTTAATGTGCCAAGCTCATTCTTATCAGAATAATGTGTTGCATCGGCATTCAAGAACAGCATGGAAATTGATGAGACACTGGGACTGGGATATGTGACTGTGACAGAATTTCTCGCTTTGATGTGATTTTTTTTGTCTGAATATAAACTCAACATGCACACCAAATGCTCTAAGGAAAGTAGTGTTGGCTATATCTCTCTACTTTTCTTTTCCCCCCCTCCCAGAACACTGGCTTTGATTAAACCTGATGCAATACGGAAGATTGGAGAATTAATCGATATCATTATTAATTCAGGATTGACAATAACTAAGGCCAAAATGATGCAGCTTTCAAGGTAAGGATTTTTTCAAGTTAGCTCTATGGTATCTAAATATTTTTGCAGTTAAGAACATTCTCTGAAGCTGTTCTGTGTTGTTCCACACATCAGATTCATTCCAGTGAGTAACAGAGGCAAGAGTCATCAGTTTCATAATCCTCTAGGTTTCAGAAAGTAATGTAGAGATTTAAGCTAAGTATCAAAAAAGGCTTTGCCAATGAGTATGGGTGTTGAAATATGGGATGTCTCTGTATGAATCCAAGCTGGCTGCCATAGCTTTAGCAATTCAGCAGTGTTTACTACTGATATGTTTGTAAGTCCTCACCTCATGGCTTCCTCATACAGGCTGTGTTGCTGATTATAGCAGTGTTGTCTTTAAAGTATTTGGTTTGCTTGCTCTCAGTAAATCCTTTGTCTTGATTTGTGCTTTTTAATGACTGGAAATCCAGGCAAAGCAAGTGATCTGATGGTGATGTTGCAGGGTGGGATAGATTTTACTCACACATCTTCCTACTCCCCCCAACCTTCACTGTTTTCCACTAACCTCATTGAGCCACAAGATGCCAAAAGAAGGCATGCTGCAGAGGAAAGAAAATATAATCATTTTACCTTAGCAGACGTTTCCCAAGTTACTGCACTGTTTCTCCATTACTGATTTGCTAAAGCTGTGTTCATATACAATTTTTAAAAAAGCTTTTTTAGAAAATAAAAGCTATTTGTCTTATATAATACCATATTCATATCTTCTTGTGGTTTAGGTGTGAGATCAGGAACGATTTTTCCTCTATCTCAGAACCTTTCTGGCTTTCTGAAATGCTGATAAAACAGCTATATGTATTCTTCCTCTTGCCTCTGCATTCACCTGCTGCAGTGTTTGATGATACTAGTCCTAGATCCTCCATCAAACAATTCCAGTTCACAAATTCAGTCATGTTTCTAATGCTGATTTACAATTCATAATGTCTTTCAAACAAGCTTTTTTGTCTTCCTCGCCTGCAATCTCAAAGATTTGATCCTGGTGTGTTATTTTATGTGTTGCTTTATTTCAGTGTCTCTCTGAGAAGTCAGACTGTTGAGCCAAGTCATGTGCTTTAGAGTTGACTCACACTGAAGGGAAGAAATTAAGACTTGAACTTTTATTGCCTGTTGCTATATAAAAATTTCTGGTTGTCTTGTGTAATTGAAAATAATTATTAATAAACACAAGATTGTGCTGAGGTACTGAGTGTATTTAAATAGTGCCTTGAGTATATTGTGGTTTCTCTGCATACTCTTGGGACTGTGCCATTTTAAAATGATAGAATTTTGGCTTTGCCAACGTCTTCTACCCTTAGATTTCTGCAGGCATACTTGTTCAAATCAGTATTATCATCTACCACTGTCTTTAAAGGAATTATTAACAACATTTGTCTGTCAATCACTGTTAAGTGGATTCATGCCTTCTTTAAAAGTTGCAGCCAAGATATGAAAGTGAGGGCAGGCACTTGTTTCTCTACTCTCTTCATTTAATCATATGTTAGTTCAGTCTATTATGCCCATGTGAACAGTGTTTTCCATTCTTTAAAAACATAGGACTAATAATGAAATTGAAAAGGAACTGTTATACAGCACAACTGCACTTTCATATTTATTTCAAATGGATTTGTTAAGTGAGTAGTAGAGCTCAATTTGCTTCAGAAATATATCCCTCAAATATTTCTTTGCATTCAGAAATTATAATACTTAATTCTGTTTGCATACCTTTTTCATGTTTGCTTTCCAAAATTAATTGGTGAATTAGTTCCAGAAGTGGATTTTCTGGTGAAATAGCGAACTGTAGGCAAAACTTTTGCAGAGTGTAAGTTTGAAGCTTGAGATTGCAAGACTTCCTGTGTCTAGCATAATTTTTACATCATGTTTCTGCCTTAAGAAATGGAAGGAAAGCATATTGACTGTATGGTTTTGGATTTTGAATGGCTCATACTTACACTGAATTGAAAGCAACAAACCAGGAATTAATCATGTCATTTTGATAAAGAAGCTGGTGAAAGATGCAACTGTTCAAACATTGATAAATGTTAGGAAAATTAAATTCTTTTTATGTTCCTCTTGATGTTATTTCTTTCCTGTGGCAATGTTTGGTGTAAGTCTGGACTGTAAGTGGGAGAGAGATGTCAAAAGTTCCATTTTGGATGACAGAATCCTGCCTTTGTTCATGCTTGGAATCTGTTATTTGAAAAATATGCAGGCAGTTTCTTTCAGTAAAGAATGCTGCTCAAAGTGAGCAAAATCATGAAGACCAGAAAAACTTAGAAGATTATTTCTGCAGGTAATTTTACAGTTTGGAATCTTTTAGTCACCCTACAGCCCTACTTTGACTATGACCTTTGTACCCAGAGTAGAGGCCAGCACTGTTGCTTCCTTTCACTTGTCAATACTCCTGAAGAGCTTGTACTTCTCCACGAATTCCAGCTTCAGAAATTGGCACACACCAGGATTTGGAACAAGCCATGAGTGTGCCTGTGTTCTGAACAGGAATTTTGAAGCTGCAAAATAGCAGATTTAGGTTGGATTTAGATGGATTTTTCTAGCTGTTGCTATGCAGAAAAAGTGGTTTGGTAAGCAAGAGTTAAACATGAGAAGCAGCTGGAGAAAAGGACAGGGAAGAGAGTAGGTTGACTGGTTGCAGGGGATGGTGGGGTGAAAAGCCACAGAACAGTATGCTCATCAGAGAATGGATGGTGGCATGCACTGTGGTTGTGCACAGAACTTGTGTGGTTGAGTGTCTGAGCCCAGTGCTGCTCACAACGTGGCTGTGGCAATGCAGAGCTTGGAAAGGGTCACAACCCTATCTGAAAAGGGTGTTTTTTTGCTGCCAGTATCTGAGTAAAGGCAAAGTAACAGCTGTGGTAAAGACACACTGTGTATGCCTGGTAGCCTTTATTTGCCTGGCAATGTCAGGAGACCCCCTTGTTGTAGAAACCCCATTGCTTTGGAAGAAAGCCGTGTGTAGTCTGCTGTGTTCCCTGAGGGGATATGCAAGACCAAATTGAGTTCTTAAGTGTGAAAGTGTGTGAGAAACCAAGTTTTAATCTCGAGGGCGTTGAGCTGCCTGTGGGACTTGTAAGATTTGAGGATGCTGAACAGAAACCAGGTTATGCAATATTTTGTTGTGCACCGATGTAATCAAACACTAGCCTTGATAAGGAAGTGTTTTGTGAAGCAGACAAATTGTTTATTTATGCTTTAAAATCAAGCTTTATTAACCAATATCCCTACTACAGATGAAAGATGAAAACAACAGCAAATGACTTAGCAAGAAGGTGACTCTGCTGCATTTGTTTCTCAGCCTGAAAACGTGGAGGCCATCAGTGATGCTGAAATGGGCTTCCCAGAGCAGGAGCATAAGGAGTCACCAGCTATACCTGTAGCCACACAAAATATGACAGAAAATCAAATGTAGTTTCTGTTACTGGGCATGAACACCCAACAAGCAGTCCAACTTAGGAAGACACATGACTGATAGTTTGTGTTTTTCAGGTGGTGTTTTATATGTATGTATGTATAACTGTTTTTTTACTTTTCCAGAAAAGAAGCAGCTGATTTCTACGTAGACCATCGAGCAAAACCTTTTTATCAGTAGGTATATCAATTTCAGCTTGGCATGTATTTAAGTTTATTTACTGAAAGCACAGGATTCATATACCATATTTGGTACCTCAAGGCCACGGGAAAATCAGAGCTTGTCTTAGTTGAGCAGAGCTCTTTGCAAAGTATGCACCCTTTTCATCTTCCTCCAGGGACAGATCCTTATTTCAGCCATTCAGGGTTTTAATTTGTGCTCTTTACAGCCTGATGATATCAGGGGAATGTCTTTTGTCTCTCAGAAGTGAAAATGCTCCTAGCAAGGTGAAACTTCAAAGCTAAGGGAAGGAACATCTTCAGGATCAGGGTGGAGCTTGCAGATAATGAGTATTAGAGGGAACATGTAGCTGTAAGAATCGATTTAGTAGCAAGTACTCCAAATCATAAGTGACTGAAAGGATAGTGTGTGGTGTAGTTCTAATTGTACTGCTAGCCTTGAACAAAATACTTCCATGACTCTAAACTGCTCCACCTAGCATGAAAAACCTTAATCTTTCCATAACTGACCAGACTGATGCTTATGACCCAGAGGTTGTGTCAATGCTGTTTTCCCTGAAAGTGCCAGCTTTCTTTTCCCCCCTCTGGCAGTCTACCTCTTTTAGGAAGAGGGTGCCTTATGTTTTTCAGCCGTGGTGATGCCTGGGTTTGCACTGCTTTAGTCAAAAGGCCTGGTTTCAGTACTGCCATGAAAGGCTTGAGAATTAGCATCACCAGCAGCTCTTCTGCAACAGCAGCTGATTTATTGTGGATGCAGACTCAAGCCCTTTACAGAGACATGGCCTCAGGCTATGTCTGATCATGTTGAAGGTTAGAGGACAGATGATTTAGAATTGCCTTTTCTTTGCTGAGTAAGCCTGCTTGAATATGTTGATAAATAAGCAAGAATTTTGCCTGCAGTGTTATTTCACTGATGTCTATCTACACTAATGGTAATTGTCTGAGGAACTGTAGCCTTGGTCTGCTGTGATGTGCCTGTCTGCCATCCTACAGTCCTATTGGCTACTTCTGTATGGTATTTTTCTTGAAATTAGAAATAAACAGTTCTAAAGCATTACAAATCAAACAGAAACAAGAACTTTCAAGGCACTGAAATGTGACATCTACAACTTGTTTGTATTTAATATTGTTTTACTTGTCTTTAAATTCAGATTTAGTTTGCAAGTTCCCTAGTCAGTGTAAGTCTAGTGAATAGTAGGGAAAAATAACAATTCTACTTGTTTGGAAAATGATCGTTTTCATATTAGAGAATTTAATTCTAAAAATGTATTTAATATGTAAGGATTAGTCTGCACAGTAAGCACTGTTATAGAAATTGCTTGTTTTAGGGGGTGTATGTATGTGTAAACTATTTAACTATATCCTAAACAAGCAGTCTCTGACCAACAGAACTGAGTTCCAATAGCTTTCTGCTGTATAGTTTCTGTATGTAACTTCACAGTTTTAATATCATTTCTTTAGCAAAGAACTAGTAGGATTTCTCTTCTTTTTGCCCAGTGATCATTGCATAAATGATCGTTAGGCAGAAAATGGTTGCAGAAGGATACACATCTACAATTAAAATTGTGTAAAGCTCTCTTTTTTTTTAACCAAGTAGTGCAAAAAGCATTGGGTCTGTGTTCTCTTGTGTTGACTCTGTCCAAACTACACAGTGGAAAGACAGGCTTCTTAGTATGCATGTGTTGTAAAGACATAGAGTTATAGTTGTGGTGTTTTGTTTGATTTTTAAATAGATTGTTTGATCACCAGTTTTGGGTGGTTGTTTTCTGTGTGAGTGGGGTGGTCAGGACAGGAGGCAGGCTGCTCCCGACAATCTCTTTTTGGATTTATCCCATTAAAATCAGTTGACTTCTGCTTATGCCAGGATGTAATAACTCACTTGGTGATTAAGTCCTCTCTCCCATGCAAACTTTACAAGTCTTTCCCTTTTATACCACTTTGGACTCTGGCTGGGCAAAATCCATGGGATAGATCCACAGGACAGTGGAGAAATCCATCCTGAAAACAGTGCTGAAGTTCTGTCAGTGGGGTACACATACACAGGTCATGTGTGAGAGTGTTGAAACCCTTCTGTGCAGAGGAGACATGTTTAGGAATCATTCCTGTCAGACAAGGGAGACATGTTTAGGAATCATTCCTGTCAGACAAGTGGTTAGCAGGGTCTCTCTTTCACTGTTGCCAAGACACGAGTACTGATCCTTTACCAATTCTTCTGAAATCTAACATTCTAGTAGCTTGAGTGAGTTTGTGTTATCTGGTTTTCTACAACCATAATAAGGGAATGTCTGCACTCAAGGCAGAGTCAACTTCAAAGTTAGATCATGTTGCTCAAGGCTTGCCAAGCTGAGTTCCAAGCATCTCCAGTGGATCACAGTTTTGTTGGTTTTAAATTGTGGCATGGATCATCATGTGCTGTTTCCATTTTGCAGAGAGCTGCTCCAGTTTATAACAAGTGGTCCTGTTCTTGCTATGGAGATCTTAGGAGATGATGCAGTCAGTAAATGGAAAACAATACTGGGGCCACCAAACCCTACAGCGACTGAGAGTGATACACTGGACAGCATCAGAGAGCACTTTGGACAAGGTGGCCTAAGAAATGCAGCTCATGGCCCAGATTCAGTTGCTTCAGCTGCTAAAGTAAGTTTTTTACTTTCTTGAGGTTTATTTTAACTTTATCTTTCAAGAACTGAATCAGGGAATTTCATTTTTTCCCCACACTTGAGTTCAGAACTAGTTTACATATTCTTCATGGATCCTTTTTAGCATGGGAATATAAACTGTCTGAAAAGAGAAATCTTGTTTATCTCTCTCACAAAGGAGAACCTTGGACACTTTGATCAGGAGAGCATGCCTGGTCATTTTTAATGTCTTCTGTACATCACAAACAATAAGTTAATTGCATAGTCTGCGTAACCTACCTATAGCCTACCAATGTTGGTCATAAAAAGAAAGGGATTAAGTAATTAAATCCTTTTGTGTCCTCCTGTGTTTTGCTTATCTGTTCTCCCCCACAGTCCTCACTAGTCCTCTATGCGCAGCCTACTTTGCTGTTGCTGTTCAGAATGAAAAAATATGAAAACAGGCCACTTTGTCATGCTTTGTGCTTTGAGAGGTAATGTAGTGAACATGACTTTGAGGAGTTTGGTTCTGCTTTGCTTTGTTTGCAATGTGTCCTTCCTTAGTGATAAGAAGAAGCCCTGGGACTGGGTGATAGGTATTGCCAGCTGTTCTGTAGAATTAAGAGAACTATTTGCGTGCATTGTTGTGGGGTAGATATGCTGATAAATGATTTCAAGAGTAAAGGTTATCTCATGGTAGATTGGTATGTCACTGTGGTGTCTTAGCTGTAGATCAACAGGGAAAAGGTACCAGTTGTTGATTCCTTCATCCTAGTCTTTCCTCTGTTTAACTTGGAACAGCTGGAGAGAGACCTGCCTCAGAATACCTAATAATCTGCCAAGTACTGTACAGTAGAAAATGTACACAGGGATAATTTCCTGGTGGTAAGGACAGGGTTGGTCAGCCTTCTTTTCTGGCTGGCTGGTGTTAGGCTGTGTGGTGTAGCAGTTGGACTGCAAAGCATGGATGGTTTTCTGCTGGTAAAGCACTCATCTTGCTGATCTGCACCATGCCTGAGCTGCTGGATCTTCTCCCAGTGCCTCTGGTTTTGACAAGAAATTATATGCTGGGCCTGAAGTGCTTTCTCTGCTGGCAGACTTGATGAAGATGTTACAGAGTCAGAAAGTTTGGATAAAATTGATCTTTTCTGATGAAGAATTATAGTCAGAAAAGTCTTTGAAGTTCTGGTTTAATAGTTAGATGTGTTCAAATATAAGGGTGATAGTTTCTCTTTGTTCCTGTGTACTAGCATGACAACTGTGCCAGCTTCTGAAACAAGAGTGTAGGAAAGAGTATCTATTAGCATAAAATCTTGATCAGAAGCATAAATATGTGCTTTGGTTTAAGTTTGTTGTTCTTCCTGCATTTCATTACTTTTTGAAATGCTGTCTGAAGGGCCCTGTTCATATGCAGCATTTTTGTGACACTGGGTTTATTTTGCTGAATGTCTGTAGGTGTGTGTATCTTTGTGGTGTTACTGATACCTATCTTCGATAAATCAACAAAAATTGTGAATTTAATGCCCCTGTGCCTATTTTAATTTAGTAGGCCTAGCATTATATGGCTGTATAGCAGTTGCTATGGAAACTAGTTTGCTGTGCCTTGCAGAAGCTTTGCTGAAAAGAAAGAATATAAGATAAAGGGAGCTAAATGAACTCTTCTGACAGAAAACTGAAGTCTCAACCACATTTAATGAATGTATTGTAAGCAGAGCAGTTAGAGTGGAAGGCTGTATTGTTCTTTTGGGGCCAAAGTGACAAGGAAAAGTATGTCTCTGATATGCTCTAAGCTGCTGTCTCTCTGTAGGCCAAATTTTGTAATTTCTTTAGATCAGGAGTAAAGGGAAAGGAAAAGAATTTTTTTTTAAAGGCTCTACATGGTTATAACTTGGCATTTCATTATGCAAGTCCTTAAGCATTATTGAGCTAATTTGGTTTTATGAATTTTAATGGATAAAACTAAGTGTTAAGTATTATACATATTTTGCTGCCTTTTTCTTGCTGCTACTTTTAGAGTCAACAGAAGTTAACACAGTGGGACAGTCTTTGAAGCATGCAGCATCTTATCAGTAGAAGAATGTAGGAAATGAACCCTTTTGTCTCAGATATGCCCACTTAAAATGTGGATTTTTTGCTAGCAGAAAAACAAAAGCCATTTTTCTTTCTATGGAAAGATCCATTAGTTTGAATTGTATAATTGTTTAAGTAGGGATTACAGAAATTGTCAAAGTGCCCAAGCTAAAGAGTGGGAGATATGTAAGTCTATTCTATTTGAATTGAAATAGTAAATTAAATGAGACGATTCCAGGAAATGGTCTTTACCACTGCTACTGTTATACAGGCAAAAGCAGATAGATTTGGTAGTAGTATTTCCTGGATGTAATTTTTTTCCCTTAAATGCAAGTTTTTCAATTCTCTTACTGAATTTGACCAATAGGTCTGAAATGGAATCTGTGTTTTACACATTTCTTAATGTAGAGATTGTGTAACATGTGAATAAATGATCTGCAAAAAGTGTGAAGCTGGCAGTGAACAGTGGAAAAATATTGGAGAAGAAAGAAACCTGACCATCAGGCTCACACCAGTATTGTCTAAGGCCCAAGCTATATGATAACTAAATAGTGATGATGAGAAGAAAGCAAGCAGTCAGAGGCAAAAAGGTTTTCTGATTTATTCCAGGAATCAAAGCAATTGAGTTCATCATCTTCAATTCAGTAAGATTAAAAAAAAAACCTGGTAAGGTCAATAAGTCATGAGGAATGAGTCTGCAATTTTAGACAAAGTTAGTTGTTTAAGAGGAAAGGGAAAAAATGTAAACAAATGGGAAGGAGGTCAGTTTTGTCTATGGAAAGAAAACATACTGAGAAATGGATAGTTTTATTTTTACTTACATTAGTGGAAAAGATTATTTGTAAAAAAGGAAAGACAAAATATGTGTATATGGGAGTGTATTTGGAAAGATAGTGAGGGAAGAGAAAGAGAGTTCAGAAAACAGGAAACACCTCTACCAAATGATTGTGGCAGCAGCATTTTGAATGCTCTGAGTGTAAACAGATTGCATTGCAGAAGTGAAAAGGAAGACATGGCAAAAAATATTGCAGTCCTGTTTTTATGATTGTAGCAATGGTGCCAAAGAGGAAAAGATACATTTGAGATAATATTATAGGGAAGAAGTATTTGTAGAAAAAAAATATCAATACTTAAGGTTTATCTTCTGTGATTATGGATACTTCACACATTGTTACATATGATAAGGGCTGGTGTGTGCAGCTAGGTCAATCTAAAATGTATTCAATTACAATTGTTTTCAGGAGCTGGAGTTGTTCTTTCCCTCCAGTGGAGGTCGTGGACCAGTCAGCAGTGCAACATTCAGAAACTGTACTTGTTGCATTATTAAGCCTCATGCTGTTAATGAAGGTAAGCAATGCAGATAGGAGAGATGAAAGCAGCATTGTACCCATCATCATTCCTGTGCCTGTTTTTGGGGAGAATGAGGCTGCAAGAACAGGTGGTATATTTCATAGTACATGCAAACTCATGCAGATGCATTGTCTTTCATACACATTTAGTGTTTCTGCCCTTCAGTTCCAGGAAGTATGAGTGGGTCGTGTGCTTCCCATGGGAATACTTGTTAGCTTCAGAATAAGAAGGGAGAGGTGAAAAAGTAAGGATAAAAACATACATGAGATTTGATGAATCTTCTTGTGACAACTCACCTTGTCCGTGCTCCTGTCTGCCTACAACAGTCACCTGCATGTTAGCATCCTGACAACAGGGTGAAAACAGGACACCTGGCCATATTGCAGGGCCTTCCACTCATGCAGTAACACGTTAGTGTTACTAAATGCTCAGAATGGGAGATTTTTGCTGTCATGAATCTTGTTCTGCTGCATACAGTGGGGATGGAAAGTAGAAAAGACTTGTTAATGAAAGTGAGCCAAAGACCTAAAGCATTCGGCGGACTCTGTGATGCTTTCTGTGCTGGAGAATTCCCTGTGAGTTCTCCATATGAGTATTTGAAAGTTTAATGCCCTACAGTTACCATGCAAAAATAATCTCACTTGTGTGTCCTGTACTTAGATACAGGAGCATGTGTAGGAGCAGTGAGTACAGTGAAATATTTTGGCTCTGGCACTGAAACAGTATTTTTTGAATGCAGAATAAATATTGCCATGAATTTTTTTCTTAGCAAGATGCAGAGCACACTGCAGCATTTTAATCACTTCTCTGTGGATAACTGAAATGGAAACAGCAGAAGTGGCTGGAGCAATTTCCAGGCCTTTCACACCTCATGTGGGTTTCTGAAGAGCTTGCTGAAAAAAAAAAAGAGAAGGCTTTCACAAGAAAGAGTCTCGCAGTTGCTACTGATAATATTCCTGTTATCTCTTCCAGGCCTTGCATGGTATCTGCTACTGATAAGTGTGCCATGCAGCAAAGACAGAGTGATGTTCCTTTTACAGAAATGTGGGCAGCAGCTGGGACTATGATTTTACCTAGCTACATGTTTGCAGAGGACAAATGTTCAGTGGCAGGATTGTTAAGGTCCTTCATTTGAGTGTAAAAATAGCAAAGTAGATGACTTGGACTGTGCTTTTCTATACTTAGTATATAATTTCTGTTACATATAGAGGCTCAGACTCAGCGAGCTTAGATTGTCTTTTCCTGTCTTTAATATTCATTTCTGTAGATTTCGTAGTGCCCTGTCTTTCATTTTTGTTGAACTTCCCTAACTTTTTCTGAGTCACCAAAAGACAAATTCTGACCCTGTCTGCACTCCCCTCTGGGAGTGTGAGTGTCTGTAGGAGACAGGGGTGATGGAGAGAGAGAGAGAGAAAGATAGGTACAGATACAGATAAACAAAAAATGTGTGTGCACACGCAGCTTTTCAATGTGAGCTCTAGAGAGACTGGCCTAAGGTTGAGTTTAATATCCACTATATACTCCATTTTCTCGCACCACAGAAGACTGGAAAGGCAGATGACAGCTGCCAAACAGCAACTAAAATTTGAAAGACAAAATGTACCTTGTGTGAGCATTCTCCTCCACACAGCTTTGATTACTGCCTTGAAAAGAACGAAGACATCAAAACTGAATTTTCTTTTCTAAGTCAGCAAAGCATTTTATTTGTTTATTGTTGTGGTTTAAACCCATCTGGCAGCTAAGCCCCACACAGCTATTCGCTCACTTCCCCCCAGTGTGATCAGGGAGAGAATCAGAAGAGTAAAAGTGAGAAAACCCGTGGGTTGAGATAAAGACAGTTTAATAAGTAAAGCAAAAGCTGTGCACACAAACAAAGCAAAACAAAGAATTAATTCACCACTTCCCATGGGCAGGTGTTCAACCAGGAGAGCCAGAATCCATCACATCTAACCATGACTTGGGAAGACAAATGCCATTATTCTGTTTCCCACTTCCTTCTTCTTTCACCAGGTTTTATTGCTGGGCATGACATCATATGGGCTGGAATATTCCTGTGGTCAGTTGGGGTCAGCTGACCCAGCCCACTCCCTGGTGTGGAGGTGTGAGAGGCAGTAAAGGCCTGGACTCTGTGTAAGAGCTGCCCAGCAATGACATAAACATCCCTGAATTATCAACACTGTCTCCAGCACAAAACCAAAACACAGCTCCATACCAGCTATGGTGAAAAAAATTGACTCTACCCCACCCAAACCCAGTATGTTCACCACTTGTTCCATATCATTTCCCCCTTACTCAGATCCCACATGGTCCAATATATCCTCATTAACTGTCTCCCCCTTTCCATCCTTTGGTACAGTGTGCAAATATGATTCCCTTAGTCTGTGGACCACCCTTGTGAAATGTCTGAAAAAGGTCCACAAATGTCCAGAAAAGGTCCACTGAGTTCATCTAGTCCATGGACTTTGGGCTCTATCTCTTATGGTGGTTACTCAGAATAGGAGAGGTGCTATTTTTCGTGGAGTTACTGGGCACCAAAGCCAGCTCAGGTCATGTCACTGCTGCACTTTCACTGCTTTGTATAAGACTTGTACTTCGTTGGTTCAGGTGGTTCCTGCTGTAGTAATTCCTATAACATGCAACTCAAATCACGACTTACAACAATTTAAAGGTTTATCCATTACAATCTCCATGTCTATTCCCTTTGGATCAGACTGTAGGGTTTAACATTGCAATTAACTCCTCCCTTTAACCCTGCTCAGGTTTGGACTTATCCACAGACTGCAGCCCCTAGGGTTTTGCCTGCTCCAAGTGGAGCTTTACCTGTGGTGCCACAGTCTCTCCAGGGGAATGCCTGCAGCAGCATAGACTTATCCACAGCCACAGTTGCTTTGAGGTACACCTGTTCCAGTGTGGCCTTATCCACGGGCCACAATGTTTTCAGAGATGTACCTGCTCCAGCATAGCCTCACACACAGCCACAGTCCCTTCAGAACTAAACGTGCTCTGACATGGCCTTACCCATGGCTGCAGTCCCTCCAGGTGTGTACCTGCTCTGACATGGCCTTACCCATGGCTGCAGTCCCTCCAGGTGTGTACCTGCTCTGTCATGGGCTTATCCATGGCCACATGCTTTGAGGTGCTCCGGACTGACCTCATGCCTGCTCACCTGTGCTTCAAGGTGTACCTTCTCCAGCAGAGGCAGAACCATGGCCATAGACGCATGTAGATCTACCTGTTCTGGCCTGGGCTTATCCGTGACCACAGATGTTTTGAGGTGTCCTGCTCCCACATGGGCTCATCCACAGGTCACAGGTCCCTTGGACTCAAGTTCACGCTGGAGTCCCAGCCTGTCTAGCATAGCAGTTCAGAAACAGCAGCGATGCCCTAGCCACCTGCCAGCCCAGGTGCATCACCAGTGCCATGATCCAAATGTTCCCAGGATCAGCAGAGTAAGGGGATTGGTAGCACAGCACTACAGTGAGGAGTGAAAGCAAAAAGGCACCACTAATGAGTGCTAGACTTGGGCAAAGAAGCCTCATGAAAGCACAGGAGCCAGATGATTAACAGCTGAACTCAACCCACCACATTCCAATCAAATTTGGCCCTATCACAAACCCTTTGAACCCCACCTTGGGTGCCAAAAAGGACTGTTGTGGTTTAAACCCATCTGTCAAGTAAGCCTTGCACAGCTGCTCTCTCACTCTCCCAGTGGAATGGAGGAGACAGAAGAATAAAAGTGGGAAAAATAGTGGGTTGAGGTAAAGACAGTTAAATAAGCAAAGCAAAACAAGGAATTCATTCATTGCTTCCCATTGGTAGGCAGGTGTTCAGCCACCTCCAGGTTACTTGGAAAGATGCCACAATTCTAAATGTCCCCCCCTTCCATCTTGTTCCTCTGGCTTTAGATACTGAGTATGATGCCATAATGTATGGAATATCCCTGTGGGTGTCAACTGTCCCACCTCTGTCACCTCACAGCATGTTGTGCACTCCTGGAACACTCGCTGATGGGGTGAGAGGCAGAAAAGGCCTGGACTCTGTGTAAGAGTTGCTCAGCAATAGTGTAAACATTTCTGTATTATCAATGCTGTCTTGAGCACAAATCCAAAATACAGCCCCATAGTAGCTGCTATGAAAAAAATTAACTCTACTGCAGCCAAAACCAGCACACAATTTTAAATGAACATCAAGAGTGATGGAGTTCAAGGATATCTTGTGTTTTTGCTATGCTAAGATTTGTTGTACCTGCCTGTTTTCTCCAATGTTACTTTTTATGTTTCAAAACCCACAGGCACTGCATCTGTGAAGAGATTATGAGACTGAGGAGGTCTTGTAAAACTTGGTAGAAGTCTCACCTCTGATGAAGAGTTAGTTTTAGAAAAGGGTGGAGACACTGTGTCTGACCAGTGGCCTCTGTCTTTGGCTGGGAGCACTGGTGTGGCTTCATATTGCAACTGGGCTGGTACCAGTCTGGGGTTTTAAGTGAGATGGATTGTTCTTTACAGGGCCTGCAGGAACTCTCCAATATCAGCCCAGTGGGCCAGGAGTATTGCAGGGGAGAGAATTTGGCTTTCTTAGCCTGCCCTCTTCTGTCTTAGTCTTTCTCATATTCTTCTTCAGCTTGTTTTTGTGAGTAACAACAGCAACATCTGAGTGGTGTCTCTTGGTACACTTGGTCATCTTACAAAGTGCTTTTCATTGTCACAGTTGGAAGAATCCCAACAGACTAGAGAGCTGTGTGCTAGTTTTGCAACAGTTTTTGGGAGTCCTCATCTCCCTTTTAATGTTTGTTAGCAACTGTGTTCGACAATAGATGAGACACTTTGGTTGTACCAACAACATCCCTTTTATCTCAGTTAAGTAGATGCTATAACAACTAATGAGCTGCCCTTTTGGCAAAATTACATGCAGGAGACTGGTCTTAAAAATGAGCAACTTGCTTGCCCCCAGTGGCAGTGCTTCTAGCTGTGGTTGTCCACCCTGCTGTTTCTGCTGGGAAGGAGGTAAATGGAAACACAGCAGCAAGAGAGGAAAGGAAATCCTGTGTGGCCTTCACTGTGAATAGGTGGTTTGCCAGAGGCATGAAGAGGAATTTGCGTGGATCAAAACAGCAGAGCCTCTTATACACTGGAGTTTTGATTTGTGGTCTACAAATTTTCAGTATCGAGTGTCTAAAAATGAACCTTTTTGCCATTTCCTATGCATTGCTGAGGCTTTGAGCTTGACTATCTAATTACTATGAATATAAGCTGCTCATTACATATTTACCATTATTTGAAGTTTCACTTACATACTGGAGTTTATGCAGAGCTGTAGTCTTTATTTCTGCAGAAACATTTGATGGAGTTAATGATTTGGATTTTGCTTTCTGGTTCTTTCTCCCAGGATTGTTTTTTTCCTCCAGGGTCTGTTGCATAACTGATTCTTAGAAGGAGAAGTCTTCTGTTTTTGTATGCTGGAAGATAGTTTGCTTGAACAACGTCTGTAAACTGCCGTGTTTTTCAGCATGCTGTCAAAAAGCTGGATGTAATCTTTAGTTTATGTTGGTTAATTCTTGGACAGAGTCCTCCTTAGGAGTTGACTTTGATTGCCATGGGGGGTTTATAGGGTTCCTGTCCAGTGACAAAGTAGTGGAAAATCACTATTGTTTTTGTCTCGGGCCTTGCTGACCCTCTTGTGATGGGCACACAAGAACATCTGTTCCTAGACAGCTACTGCAACACTGCCCCACCACCCACAGCAGGACCTGGTGCAGCAACCACCCACCTGAGAAGGCCCTGTAAGCAAGAGGGTTGGAAGAGTCTGCCAGGCTGCAGGGGAACGCTGGGGCTGGATAAAGGGTGTTGGGGGACTACGTGAAATTTAACTTCAGCTCTCCAGAGTGCTCGTAATGCTGGAGAGGTGGTGTCACAGAATCACAAAATATGCTGAGTTGGAAAGGACCCACAAGGATCATTGAGTCCAACCCTTAGCCCTGCACAGGACAATCTCCAAGAGTCACACCATGTGCCTGAGAGTATGATTCAAACACTTCTTGAACATTGTCAGACTTGGCGCTGTCACCACTTCCCTGGGGACCCTGTTCCAACACCCAGCCACTCTCTCATTGGAGAACTTTTTCTCTAATATCCAACTTAAATCTCCCCTGACACACTTCAGGCCATTCTTTTGGTCCTGTCACTGGTCACCACAGAGAAAAGTGCCTGCCCGTCCTCTTCTCCTCACGAGGAAGTTGCAGACTGCAATGAAGTCTCCCCTCAGTCTCCTCCTGTCCAGGCTGAACAGACCAAGTGCCCTCAGCCACTCCTTGTATGGTATCACTGATCCTCTAAGAATGTGCCTCATACATGTCTCTTAAAGAAGTAAGGCAGTAGCTATTTTGTCAGTCTGGTGTCAGCTTAATGTCTTCTGTGGAGGATCAGAGATGGGAAAATGGCTGGGAAGACCATGAAAGGCAGTGTAGCCCAGAGCTCTGGACTAGACAGCTTTAGGTCATTCTCTGGTGGCTTCTTGCAGTGGAGATGATGTGTTTCCCTGGCTGGAAGTAGTGAGATGGTTGTATTTTAAAGAGGCTTTTCAAGAGCAGTGCAGTTCCTCTTTACTGGGAGCTAGAATGCAAAACCAACCTGATTCTACTCTGTGCAAACCTGTTCTGACTAGGGAAACAAGTCGTGGTTTGAGCCCTCCAGTATCTGTCATCCTTTTCAGTTTCTTCTAGTCTTCTCCTGAGACCAGTTTTCAGTCAAGGAGGTGGTAACCAGTAAGCACAGCTCTAGATTGTATGGCTAAGTTGTGTAACAGTTTGAAATTTTTACTGTGAATCTGTGTTCTGTAATCCTCTTGCTTCTGATACTTCAGATAAAAGATCACAGTTGCAGTCTTTTTGTAATTCCTCTTGTGTTATTCGATCTGGAGTGTTAGCAGTAGTGCTGAGAAGCCAAAACTGTAAATTGGAATTTGGTATTTCATGACTAGTTTAAAGTTTCTTTGATGCAGCCTTTAGTTACTTCCTTTGAAAAATGAGCAGGGGAAAAATTTGAAAATAGTGATGATCACGCTAAAAAATGTGTTGTAGTTCACATTTTGAACTTAGGTTGCAGCACAGAGCTTGAGGGGTGAAATCCTGCACTCCCACACTGAGGCATGAGTTCTCCTAACGTCAGAGTTTTGCCAAAACCAAATTTCGGGCTAGAACTGTGCCACAAACTTGAAAAGCAAAACTGCTAGGCAAGAATTCATTGCACCTCTTGCAAATTGAAAAGTTTGCCTGGAGATAAGGAAGCCTCTTGTCTGGAGAGCTCCTCGGCAGGAGACTGACTACCCAGACAGGTTTATTCTCCTAGTATGTGTTAAGTTTGAGATTTTGTTCTAATATTTTTTTAAGTTAAACCCTTGTTCCTCTTATATAATTAAAAAAAAAGCAGTACTGTCTTCCCTAGTATTCTTCAACTAAAATTGAAGCCTAATAGAAAGCAAAAGAAGCAGGAATGAGTTCTTTCCAAGTGGAAAAGATGTTCAGTGGAAATGTGGCTTTAGACCTATTCTGAGTGGATGATAAATCTTACATAGCTCTTCCATCTTAACTTAGTAGTTAAGATGATGGATTTAGAAAGTTGTAGAACTTTACATTGATTAAAAAATTGCTGCATGACAGGTAACTCTTAAGAATCATATTTCCTTACTTTTTATGCAAAGACAGAAAAATTCCAATTGAGAGAGTAGTTTGTTGCTCCAAAGACAAACCTTACTTTGACAAAAAGAATACCAAGGAGTAGTTCAGTCTCAAGCAGATACAGAATCAAGGTTTACTTATGTAGGACTCAAGTGAAGTTATTTATCAGAGAGAATGAGGAGAGGATTGTAGAGAGTGGGAATCCAGCCGTGCAGTGGCTTATATGTCTGACTGCAAACAACTGAAGAACTGCTCCTGACACACAATATACTTGTTGCTCTTTGAAAGAGAGAAGGTACCACTATGATAATGTCCAATTCACCCCTGTGTTGTGTAAGTAGAGTTACATGTATGTAGTAAGGAAATTAAATAAGCTGGAAAAGAAAAAGAGGATAGGTTAGTGGAGGTACAAATTTGTTGTTATTCTCAGGACTAGGTATCTATTCCATGGGTTTTTATCAAGACAATTTGTATTCATTAGGTAAGATTTTTAAAAACTGTAAACAAACTCTGGAAATTGGTGGGGTTTTTGTCCTTTTTAGATATGAGTTTGAATAAATCATTATTTTTATTTTCAGCAAACCTAAAATTAAAATAAGGCTTTTGGAAGTCTGTCTTCTCATGCTTGAGAAAAAATGAGAAATTCAGTTTTCTCCTAAGAAATCTGAAAGTATATCTCCTGTCTGTGACAAGTATTTGTAATAGAAGGGTGAAGTGCAGATGCTGTAGAGTTCACCTTGTTGTAGGCAGAACTTCTCTTTGGATCTTGTCTACAAGGTTGAATGCCAAGGGGCATCAGTGGTAGCCTTGATGCACTTAACAATTAGAAGTCTGTAAGGAACTACTTGAAGATAGAATCTCAAAATGGAAAAAAGCTGCAGGAAGAACACAAATCTTTGCAGATACTTCAAAGTACAGTGGGTTGTTTGAGATGTGACCTCTGGGTCACGCACAACATGGCAGTCTTAGTGCTGCAATCCTGTGAAAACTATCTAGCAAAGCACTGTGCTTTCAGATGCAGGCATCCTTTTGCAGACAGATTTGCCCAGGCAGAAGATGTATTTCTACAAAATTAAATGCAGTTTGTTTCCTGTGTTTTTCTTGAATATATTAGATGTAGGGTGGTGAAGCATTTGGTGGTGTCTAGTGGTGCTAGGGTTTTTTTGGCTGTTTTTTTTTTTTTTCTCTTTTGAGAAGCTAGGAAAAAGTGATTAAAATGAAAACAACCTACTTTACCACTCTATCACCATTTTTTAGAAAAAAAAAATCAGCTTCCATGACAGCAGTAGTCCATCCGTTTCCATCCATGTTTTGAATTCTTTTCTGTAGTTGTAATGAGGGCTACTCCTTGCTTGGGATGTTTGGTTTTGAAGCTAAGTTGACATTTCTTGGTTATTTCCTGTATAAAGTTTTAGCAGCTTGGCATTGGCTTCCCAGTTCATACTGACTTTGGTTTTCAGTGGCTAGTGGGAAAGTGACATTTATTTTCTTGAAGTATGAAAAATATATTTTGCATTAGAACTGGTTAAGGTAGAGGGGGAGGTGAACTGAATCTGGAGATTCTTTCTGACAGTTTGAGACAGGAAGGAAGAGATATACTGACGTATACCTCAAGAAACAAACAGATCAAATGGCACAATTAGTCCTTGCTGAAGCTTTTAAGTATCCTCCAACTGGAAAA
This sequence comes from Campylorhamphus procurvoides, assembly GCA_013396655.1. NCBI lineage: Eukaryota > Metazoa > Chordata > Aves > Passeriformes > Dendrocolaptidae > Campylorhamphus > Campylorhamphus procurvoides. The sequence continues at coordinate 263,389 of WBMV01000074.1, forward strand.
AGAATGTTTTTTCGTTTGTGTTCAGTAGACTTGTATTAGTGGGGTTCATGTTGATGAAAATGATTTCTGTGCAGGGACAATGGTATTAAAAAAGGACATTAGAAATGAGTATTTATTACTGCATTTTGGCATTTTCACTCTTAAAGGGTTAGAGAAAAGTCAGTTCTGAGAAGAATGGGCCAGGGAATTTCAGGCTAATGAAACTCCTTTTGTACCAAGGAAACTGATGAATCAGGAGTGTATAATTTCATTTAATCACTCAGTGATGATATGGTGCACATTTACCAGCAGGTCTTTTTTGAAGGAAAATATGCTTTTTTGATCCCTGAATTCTGTAAGTATGTTTTCTGTAAAGGAAGGTATAACAGAATCAAATAGTCTAATTCACTTGGATATCGGTGCCCTTGTCAAAGTCCTTTGCTGTTAGGAAACCAGAATTTTCCTTTAGTGAAGTGATTCCCACATTTAGATCTGTGCAGCATAGCCATAAATGTTTTCCTGAATGTTGGACTGGACATGAGCATGTCAAATTAAAAAGGCTTTACAAATGAAGTCTTGTCAATGATCCAGCGGCCAGTTCTTGTCGATATTGCCATTAGTGGCGTGGATGGGGAAGGACAGAGAACGCTTGCAATGTTCACAGATGGTACCAAGTGCCTACTGCAGTTTTGAAGGATGTGATTAGAATTTAGAACATTCCTGATGAGCTGCAGAAATGAAGTGATGTGAAGATGATGAAGCTGAATATAAGCTGCATAGCCCTACTGTGGAGAAGGGAAAATAAACGCACAGATATAAAACATAAGAGAACTGGCAGGATATCTGTGAAAAGTTTGTAGAGAAATGGGTTGAATATTGACATAGCATAAGCACAATCAACATTCACAATGGTGGACCCTCTAGTCCTGCTCATCGCTTGTGAGAAGCCAGTTTGTGTATCATGTCCAGTTCCTGGGCACTCTGTTTCAAAATAACATTATCAACTGAGAGCAAAAAGAATGAGACATTTAGCCAGTGAAAACTTGATGAAAGTGTGAAGGGTTTAATTATTTAACCTGAAATGCGTAAGACAGGGATATGCAACTTTCTAGAAGTAAATTTACAAAATATGTGCATATTTACTAATTTAGATGAAAGAAGGTTTAATCTAAGTATTAAGGAAGACTTCGTAGTTTATAACTGGCCTGATGTCTGGATATATAATAAAACCAGAATTTACCATAAATTTTTGAAAACATTTTAGAAAAAAGAGAAAAAATGGGGCCATGCATAGTCTTACTATTGAGCAAAAGCTAAATATATTGGAATTCCTTCTGTTACTGTCCTTTTCAAATCAGTAAGAAAAAGGGCAAGGTACGGGATCTGAAAACAGCCAATACACAGAATGTAGGAATATGTGATAGTCTTTTGCCAAGCTGAAAATAAATTATAGAGCTTGCAGTACATTTATTATTGATCTAGGACAGTGAGTTGGCGAACCTTCCACAGGAAGTGGAATATAAAATTAGTAAAGGCTGGAACAGATTATAGGGCATCTCATGAGGGTTTTAACCTCCAGAGTTAACTTAATTGACAGAGCAATAGTAGATTAAAGTTATTGCTTATAATTATGAGCTAGTGCATGCTCCCAGGCCGAATTTTAACCACTTCCTCTCTGCAACTGTAACCATTCACGAAAAGTTCCATGCACAGCGTTCAGCAGGGATGACCACATAAAAAAAAGACAGAAATACTAGTAAGCATGTGAGTGGTTTGAATTACAATATTGAATGCTGTCATATAATCCAGTGGTACAGCCTCAGCTAAATTATCATGTTTAGTTTTTCTCACACTCAAGAAATAAGCAAAAGAAAATGAAAGTCATTATAGGTATAGAAACATTGTTCTAGCCAGAGTTATTGACTGTAATCTTCCTAAGTGGGAAAAAAATAAAATCAGAGTGGATGTGCCAAAGGTGTACAAAGTAATGAACATCTTGAAAGAGCAAGCAAAACAAGCTGGATATTTCTTTTTAAACTTTCTCTTAAGAACAAAGAAAGACAGAAACCTAAGCCTTTCTGGTTTTTTGTAGGTATACAACCATCACTTTGAGTTCAGCATAACTATTGAAGAAATACTGATCTATCCTTCTTAAATCTTTCTTTCTTCAGATTCTCAAATGGCACACATTGCACAGCCAAATTGCTGGATACTTTCTGTAGCCTGGCCATGATCTTTTACTTGAATTTCTGTATGGGCCTTTGTATCCAAATGTTAAGTGTGACTCTTCCCATCTGTTCCCATGCAAGAATTCCCAGAATACCTTTTTTCCCCTACAGATTTTCCTCATTCTGTCTCTTAATGCCCTGTCTGGCATTCACAAGTGAGGTCTTGCTTTGTTTGTAGCAGCTCAGAAAGTTGCAGCTGGGATTAAGCCTTGGAACCTTTCACCCCCTTTGAATCCTTCTATCAGTTCCCCTTTTCAGTCACATCATATGCTCAGTTGTTTTGGTTTCAAGGCCCCCTGAGATTTACTATCTGCATAATTTTTCTTGTGCTAGTAAAATGCTGATTTTTGTTCTTCAGTAAAGCAGTGGTGATACCTTTTGTCTTCATCCTTTTAGCATTTTCAAATGAATGTTGTTTGTAAAGATTTCCACCAGTGCTGCAGTGTTGAGAGGCTTGTGCATGAATATCTGTAAAGCTGCCCTTCAAACTTCGTGAGGTTCTCATGTAATACAGTGCCTAGATAGAAATGAGGAATGATGGAAGTTCTTGGATTCTATCACTATGAACAATATTCTCTTGCTGTTTCCTCACATGTTCCTCTTCAGTTTCTGTCTGTACCCACTTGTCTTTTTTTTCTCTTTTCATGGTTAGCCTGAGTAGCTGTTGAGCTTCTCTTCTCCTTTTTTGGCATGGAGTCACTCAGGAGACCCTCCATGATTCACTTGGTGTGCCAGAGCACAGTTACCAAAATGACTGCCGGTCCCTTTTCATACAGTACTCGGTGGAGCTGGGAGATCAACAGTTGTAGATTATCATAATGACCAAACTTTTGGGGAGTCTAGAAATGGTGTATTTAGGTTGCATAGTAAGAATGCCTAGAGTTGTGTTGTTCCTAAATAGAAAAACCAAAAGAGAGAGCTAAGCCTTGTTCCTCAGGGGATAAGTTGACCCACTGATAGGAAGAAGTGAACCTTTTGAGAAGGACATCTGTCATTTTCTTACTGCACAGTGGTTTTCAATGTTGTCTGAATCAAAGATTAGTGAGAATGTCTACTGAAATACATTGTAGGAGGGCCCAGCTCTAAATCCGACTTTTCCATCTTCTAGAATACAGAAGGGACTTTGCTTGGAGTCAAGCCTGATTGTGATTCTCTGGAGTTTTGGTACAGGACCTTTACACTTGGCAATAAGAATCAGATAACTTCATTATACTGTGAAGCAAAATTGCATTTTAAAATGTCAAAAATAGACTTGAAATTGCTACTTATAGTTAGTGCTACATTAAGCATCTGGTACTGGTTGCTTTGAGAAATATGTTACTGGATTAGGTGGGTCATCAGTCTGATCAGTCACGGAAATTTATGTATCCCTTTCAGAAAACTCTGTTGTTCCAGAGGAATTATTTTTGAGTTCTGGAAGGGTTTAAAAAGATGACATATGGAGGTTGAGATGAGGAAGCTAGTTCTTGCCTTGCTTTGAAGGCAGTCTGCTGTCTTGCCTAATAAGCTTTTAACAGCAGCATGGTTAAATTGGGAAACAGGCCAAGAACAAAGGGAAGAGGATGTAAAATTCCTGCTTGTGGGGCTGGTGGTTCGTAGTGCACTGGGACTGAAAGGCCCCAGTAGCACAGCTGTTACCTCTCATTGATTAAAGTGATATTAAGTTAAAAGTGACTTTTTAAAACTGTTTTATTTTACCCCAGTCCATAATTCTGCAAACAGTTGTAACATTTCTCAGTCTGATGTATTCCGTGCTACTTTCTGTTTCTTAGTGAAGGACAATTTGCAAATACTACTTGTTGTAAAGCAACAAACTGTAGAAGATGAATGTAACTGAGGAAGTCTCGGTACTTTAGCATTTTGTCTGATTAAAATATGTTGAAAGATTATCTGTCCTGTAGTAAGTGTGTAGGAACGTAGTGCTGCCCAGAAGACATAGTGTGTGCCTTTTCTCTCTCCTTTTTTCTCTCTCACTTTCCTGTTTGTTCGGATTAGTATTAAATTCCCCAGTTGTATTTAGTAATGCTTGTGATTCTTTTGTGCTTTGTGACGGAAAATTCATCATAACTGGTGCCTAATCTGCAGCTTTGATTTGGGTTCTTACTGTAATTACATTTTAAACATGCACTGACCCTGTTTGAAGGGTCCTTAGAAAGTTGTTTTTTCACTACAGATTTGGATTTTAAAGTTGAAAAGAATTATTGGAAGCTGCTGAAATGGCACTCTAATTAGTTTGTCTTTTCCTTAGCCTTATCTGCCCACAAAGGAGAGGATATATCCCAATTCAGTCATGGAACTGACTGAAAGGCTGAAACATATCCCAAGCTGAGTCTTGAGCTTCTGCTGTTCAGTTGCTTGGGGATTGCCTTTATGCTTTTTGTTTCTATTTTGGCTCAGGTGAAATTTGAAAGGAAAGTGTCCCTAGGAGAAGTGATACTCATATTGCCAAAATTGGGACAAAGGAGGCCAATTCACTTGATTTGTAGATCTGTGCTGCCACTGGCAACTTGCTTTTCCTCCTCTGCCTCAATTCCCACATCTGGGAAGTGGAGCTAACATTCTGCTTTGCAAACATAAATGAAATCTCCTGCCTCTTTCTCAAGGCATTTTGATTTTTTTTGGCAAGGCATCTGTCTATCTACAGTGGTGACAATAAGTCCTTTGGTTAAGCCTTTTGGGTGTTGCAGGCATAGCCAGTCTGTCTGCAGCAGAACAGAGTGTTCTCTTGCTCTGATGTGTGAAACTGAACTCAGCAATGCAGTGTAGAGGAAAGTCTCAGTATGTTTATCACAGTTAATAAAGGAACCTTGCATGAAAGGTCTTTTATCCAAAATACCTTCCTCCTTTGTTTTCTGTCATTAAAGGAGCCTTTCTCCTCTCTTCAGAAAAGATGTGTCTTAGTGACTTCAATAGAGAAACAGCCCAGAAAGCCAAATATTGGAGTCCCCCTTTGTTTCTTTAAATTGTGGAATTTGCTTACAGCTTATGAAACTGCTGAAGACAGAAGTTCTGTAAAAAGCAGGTCTCCATAGTACCCCAGAACCTGATGTATTTTAATTAGACACTCATGGCCCATTCTTGACTGATAAGTGTAAAATGGACATCTGTTAGGCAAAGCAGCTTTCTCATACTTTTCTTGTAGCCTTTTCCCTGCAAGTGGCAGTGACCATTTGTCTGCCAGTGCCCTTTCTTTATCTTTGATAGTTTCTGGTGAAGCAGATGACTGAAATATTGTCTCTAAAGTTTGAGAATGAGGAAATGTTTTATACTCTGTCACAGATTGAAAATTTACTCATTTATTTGTTTGGTTGGTTTTTTGTTTATTTACCAAATTTTTCCCAGCCAGTCACTTAACCTCTTTATAAACTGGCCATTCATCTCTGGAGTCAAGCAAGTAGACTCAGTTCTTCATTGGAACCTGTGTGAAAGCATCTGAGGTGCTCAGGCTTTCCAGCAAGGTGGGCAAAAAGAATCTAGAGCTCTGGTTTCTCTCTCTGACATAGTCTTGCATTTCCTGGGCAAACCTGTTCAAAGTCCCTTTGCTGCTGCAATTGTTCTTTTTTCTCACCTTGAAAAAAAGGGGAAATTTTTTTCCCTGGATTCATAGGAGTGTTATAGGGAAACTTTCACCAGTGCTAGTGAGCCATGGTGGAACAGGAACTGGCACTTGCCTCCACGTGTTTCTCTATTCTGTGAACTCAAAGAGCTGCATGGAGTGATTGTGTCCCAAAATCTCAGGTTTTCCCTTTAGTACTTTGAAAATTTTAGGAATAAATATGCACTGTTTTGTGTAGATAAGGTTTTTCTATGTAAACCTTTACATAAAAATACCCTAGCACATACTTCAGGGCCAAGTTTTTTCCTTATCATTAGGAAATAAATTTTTGAAAGCCCTCCAACTTTTTGCCTCATTTATTCAGAGCTTCCACTGACCTGTTAATGTGGTAGGAATCTCACCAATTCTATGCCATAGGTACTAGCAGACTGTGTCTTGAGCATACCACAACCTAGATCCTGGCTTTTTTATTTTCATCTCCTAAATTTATGTAATGCTAAATATCCTGCAATTTAAAGACTAGTTAAAAAAAGGATTTAATGACCAGGAGTCAAATCCTGCTGTTTTCATTCATTACAAGGTGTTCTTTTATAATTAATTCTGTTCTGAATAAATGGCCAGAGATTTGTAGTTTCTCACAAATTGTACTAGAGGACAGGCATTTGCCTTCTATAAAAACAGTGATTCTATGAAATTCCCTCACACAGAGTACTATGCTTGATTGATTTAATCTTTAAAATGGCCTGATCTTATAAGCACAGGCAAATCTAAAATACACATTCAGTGGAAAATCAGTGGTTCTTGTTCTCCAAACTTTAGTGTTTTGTTTTACATCGTTCAGTCTTTGAGGATGCATTCTGGAGAGAATAAAGCAAGCAGTATGATCAGCAATAGCAAATTTGAGAGCTATAAACTTAGAAGGTATAGGTTATTTTGTAATAATGTTTTTCCCATAGAAGACATGAAATTTTGTTCTGATTTACTGGAAATATTTGTTGTCATCCTTCATTGTTTCTGGCTTAAAGTAGGACCTGCAGTCCAGTGAACACTGTATAAAAAAAAAAAAAGTCTGTGCTCTTAATTGATTACTGATGAAGCATCAGTATTGCCATTGGATCCTCATCAGAAATATCAGTCTTGGTCCTGCAGCAGATTCTTTGCAACAGCTGCAGGGAATTGAGTTGTTTGAAACCATCAATATGTCACTTCATATAGAACATAGAGTATATGAACTCAGCTCTGCTTTCTGTTTCCTCTCACAGCATTACACAAACAGTAGGTTTTTTTTGGTTTGAAAATAATCAGTATATTGGCATAGTATTATTTAGTTGTAAATTCTGCTTTTTAAAATCGAATACTGTATTTTCCATTTTTCTTCAGGACTCACTGGAAGGATTATAACAACCATCCTCAAGGAAGGATTCCAGATCTCAGCTTTGCAAATGGTAGGTTTCCTTTTGTGTTTGTTTTTATGATAAACAGAAGTTGGAGAAGTGCTGAATGTACTTCACAGCAATGCACAGGTGTCCTCCTGCAATATAAAACCCTTGTGCAGACGAGCAGTGTTTTGGGATCATCATTGTCCTTGTGATATTTGTGTTTTATTATTTGATTGATCAGCTGCTTTGTTTATATATGCTAGGTGACCTTGAGCCAAGGCATTTTACCTCTTTCTATTTGAGTTTCCCTACAGTTAGATGGGGGGATAATGTTATCTGTCTCTCATGGAGCAATTTGAGATACCTTTGCAAAACGTACTAGCTAAGATTAATGAAACTATTGTTAATATCCTTCCTTAACTTTTTAAAATATATTATTAGTGTGAATTATGGGGAATGCTTTTAAAGATACTGAAGGGATTTTGACACCCTGAACACCCTCATTAGTTAAAGGAATTTGGCACAGATATTGTTCCCAAGAGTCATCCAGTAAGTCCTACCTTTCCATTTTTGTGAGTCTCAAAATCTGAAATTCCCCTATCACTCAAATCCCCATCACAAATGAAGAATAACCCTTTTCCTTTACTATCCAGCAAAAACATCCTGTTTCATGTCTTAGTGGGGTAAGCCAACACTAAGTTGTCTGCTTAGATTTCAGGTGGAAAAAAATACTGTGCGCTATGTTGCCTGTGGCGTCATCGACCAAGTGTTTGACAAACTTCATATTGCAGCAATAAAGCTGTTCCTTTTACCAAGTAAAAATTAAAAGAGAATTCTGAATATTTGCTGGTTAAGAAGGGGTGTCTGTGTATTTATGTTGTTGTTGTTTAATACAGACTGGCTAACATTTTGGTTTCCTTAGTTCAACATGGAGCGTCTAAACGCAGAAGAATTTTATGAGATTTACAAAGGTGTTGTCCCTGAATACTTGGTAAGCATAAGTTAAAGAAGAATCTGTTTGAAAATAAAATATGCTTAAATGAGGAAATTATTGCATTTTTTTGTTGCTTGGGAATGTGATATGATTTCTTTAATGAATCTGGTATTGATCAGTTCTAATTTGATCTCAAATAATTAATCTTGAAAATTGTGCAACGTATGTCATAATAAAGGAGAACCTTTAATGAAAATTATTCAGCCAAGGAATTTGTAAAATATGTCATATCTGCATCTTTTTTGCTTGGACTAGAATATATATTTATTATTTTATTTACAGTGGGTCTGCTGTATTTGAGGCTTTCCGAATGATACATTGATCTGTTCTTTGATATATTGACATGACTTTTATGGATCTTAAAGAAACTTACGAAGTTTAAGATATGCTGTAATCCCAGTGGACTCTATTATACCTTGTTGTACTGTCTCATGAAGCTTCCCTACTGCAAATAGAACAATGAGAATACAAGAAGATGAGCTTGTATTTCTGTATCACCCTCTGTCAGAGGATTTTGGTTCATTCTACTCATAGGAATTTTTACTTTGCTATGTAATTTACTCATAATAATGAGTTCAGTTTCATTGCCATACTATGTACTATGCAAATTATCCTTAATTTTTAAATGGTTAAATTATTAAAAGTTTTTTACATATTTAATAATATTACTTCAGACAGCTACTAATACTACTTTGATAAGGAATGTTTTCTTTTTTTCCCCCTCCTTTTATGATTGTTCAGTCTAACTTCAACAGGGCTTGTAGATTTGTCTTTAAATGGGTTAGGAGTAACATTAGTTCACTTTCGCTTTGGGGAATACTATTAAGGTCTCCTCTGATAACATCATTTTTGACAAGGACCAGGGGGAGATTGCACAGGCATACTTGTAGATATGTGGCAGAATTAAAATATGGAAATATCTGAGCATTACTTCAGGGCCTGAAGAGTCCTGTGGTACTGCAGAAGTCTCGACAAATTGGAAATTCTCTACCGTTTGCTGCAGCTCTTTTGTACAATCTCTGACCCTCTAACACATTGCAAATGTTAGTTATATAATTTAATTGGAGAGTTACTCAGAAGGGAAGGTGATATTTAGACAGGGAAAGTCAATAAATAAGGTCTGGTTTACGTAATTTCAAGAGAAGTGAGAATCTAGGGTTCCGTCCTGAGAGCTTTATGTGCTGGATTGACTCAGCTGAAAAGAACTTCCAGAGAAGGCACACATGGGAACAGCCACATATATTGTCAGTGCAGGCCAAATAGGAAGAAATATGTTGCGGAATAGGATATTGAAGAAAGAATATGACCTTATATATGTGACTCAGAACCATCTGTTTTGATCTAAATTTTATTTATCATTCCAAAATAACTCAGCACAGAAGATACTGGCATCCAGAAATTCTTTTAAAAAACTCTACTCCGATTTCTTCTGGTTACCCCTTGTCAGTCAGATAAAGGCTTGACATTGTATGTAAAGTATTTCTTTGTGAAAAGAGAAAGCTGTATAATTGCCCAAAATTTTAGCTTTGTTGGTCTTTCCTGCATGGGATTTTGCATACTATTGATAAGTTATTGTTCTGTTTTGCTTTGTATTTCCAACTGTAGCCAGGGGTAAAAAGAAGTGAGATTATTTTAGGTCAGCTCAACTTTGTTAATTACAAATGCTTGAGCTTTGTTCACCTCTAGGAATGCTTTTGGCTGACCACAAACCTTGCTATTTGACAAAGAAACTATTTTCTAAAGAAAATTTTATTTCACTGTAACTGAGAGTCTTACCAGAGAAACAGTGTCTGCTATTTAAATTCAATTCTGAATTTGATGAGGCTGTGTAAGGTAGACCAGGCTGGTCTGACATAGTACCACCTGCCTCTGTGCTGTGCTTGGTGGCAGCTGGTCTTCAGTCCTCAACTTTTGCTGTAATGAAGGAGTCAGGAGTAATTTTGGTCAGAGTTTGCTGTTGCTGTTGGGATATTGCAGATAGTTGATTCAGCTACAGTTAAAAGCCTGTTTTTTCTCCAAATTTAACAATTTTTTTAATGACAGAATTTGCCAAAATTTGTGGCAATTTACTCTTTCTTTAAAGAATGAAATGTGTTGCTCTTTGACCTGTTCTTAACAGAGGATCTGTTGGGGATAACACAGTTTTTAAAAATTAAAATACTTATTCATGTTGTAGAGTGTGAAACTAGCCTGCACTCTTTTTATGTCCTTGCTGGAATACTTCTACCTAGATTTCCCAGGATCAGGCTGATGATAGAGGCACTTGACTAAAATTCAGAGTGGGGAAACTAGGCACATGTTCTCAGCATGGAATCCATTATGAGGACAGCAACTTTTTGGAACAGTGCTGCCTCACTCGGAATCTTTGTGTATTTAGTCTCTGTCACAACTCATAAAAGGCAGAGAAGGGCTCAGTCTTTCTTTCCCTACTGCTCTGTATATCCACTCTGTATGCTGTTTTGTTTTGTCATGGCTTGACCTGCCCATGGCTGGTAGACATGATTGCAGTACCTTGCTTGTCCTTACCTGTCCTCCCTTCTTTCTGTGTGTGTTTTCTCCTTTCCTCTTTCCTCATTAGTTTTGATTCCTTTAATTGTCCTGGTTTGTTTAAAACTTGTCTGCCCAGATTTCTAGACAAGCATGCAATTATAAGGGCATGATTTAAAAAAGGAAGTCAGACTAGAACATCAAAATAGATTCTTTCTGCTTGTGAAACCTATACCTCTAATTAACAAACTCCAAATTGGCACTAATGCCCAGAGTTAATTTAAGCTTATGAAAAGTAAGACCCATCTTCATCACCCACACGGAACTCATGATCTCTCTCTACTCTCCAGGAGGCTCCAGGGAAACAGATGATTTCAGTGTAGCCAGGATTCTGGTCATAGTACACAACAAGAATGTTGCCAGATTAAGAACCTTTCCCCTAACAGGTTATGCCACGGGCACAGGTTCTGTTGGCTCATGTGTTTCCACTTCTGTAGTAATAGGTGAGGAAGAGAGAGAGTGAGAACCAAAAGCTCAGGAGACATTTTAATGGCTTAAAGCCATCAGATGGGTGTATATTTGGAAACAAATATAGGCTGTGTACTGTGATTCCTGTAGGAAACACTGCAGATTACATTGCTGCCTGTGGAACTGGCTGAACATAGTGTGATTTTTCAGGCTTAAAACCCAGCAAAAAGTGCATTCCATTGATTCAGTCTAGTTTGCCAAGTTATGGGATACTGCCGTGAAATCCAGGTCCGGATCAAAGCATTTGGAGGCTGTTACATACTGTTCAGTATCCTGTTGAAGCTGAATATCCAGGGTTTTTTTTCAATTTCCATCTTCTAAACCAAGTAGCAAGATGGAAAACATTTCTTTTGTTGGGAATACTAACGGCATCTTTGTTTCGTGTCCTTGCCTTCCTAAATGCACCAGTATTCTTTGATTGTTCCTGTCCTGTAAGTTTGGACCTTGTTTTGGGGAGGAATAGAACCCTTGCTAATGCCCAAAGAAGCTCAGCTTTGTTTCTGTCTTTTTTCTCTTCCAGGAGATGGTTTCAGAGTTGTGTTCAGGGCCTTGCATAGCAATAGAGATTACACCATCTGACCCTCCAAAAGTGTTCAGAGACTTCTGTGGTCCTTCTGATCCCGTAAGTACTTTCTTGAGTGACAAAGAAAGCTTAAAAATGTTATGCTATGTGAATTAAAATATCAAAGTATGGTATGGCTGCCACACACTTGCTGCATTCATTAGAAACGTGAGCATTATTTTATTATGGCAGTCAAATTCCGCTCTTAGTGGACCAATTTGAAAATCCTTTAGCAACAATTCTGATCTTACCTAAACTAGATGATTAAGTACTGTGATGGTATTTATGTGAAAGGAAAGCTGTCTAGGCCAAAATCTCTGTTAAAGAGTCACAAATGCCCAAACACAAGACTTTGGAGCCCTGGAACAAATGGTTACTGCTTGTGGATGCCAGTGTAACCGAATATTAGTCCCCTGCACTCTGTGGCATTCTGCTAGGATCAAACTGTGAAAGGACAGTTGGTTCCTTTGATTTTCAGAAGGAAGCAAATGACAAAAAGATGTCAAAGCTGTTTGCTTCTAGCTTTCATTTTTCATTTCTTCAGGTGGGTAGTTGGCTATGTGTGGTACTGTGTGCAGTTTGGAGACAAGTGTAAGTGCTTTCTTAAAAGGTTTGCAGATTTTATTAAACAATGAAGGCTACTATACCACACAAGAATCATGAGGTGAAATATCAAGATGAAGCCAATGAGATCAGGCTTTGCGTGCTTTTCTGGTTATGATTTGATGTTTTACTTGCAGACTAGGGGGATTTACCAGTTTTCATGGAAAAACAAATCACATAGATGAATGTTTGAAGGGAGAACAAGTTATTCAGGGTATATTTCTCTTCAGATCCAGACTTTCCATTACAGAAAGCACAAGTTAAAAACATTATCCAAACCCCTTTTTCCTCTTCAGTTTTGGTAGCATTCAGATTATTCTCTGCTGGGTTAGCATCTTGTAAGTAGAGCATAAGCCATTTTTCTTTAGCTGCAGGATGGTCTATCAGTAGTAATGCACACGATATAATGGTTTCAGTTTTATTTCAAGTTCTGTGTTTAAGGTTTCTGGTCTTTGGAACTTTCAAAAGTGCAGTCATTTTATTTGGGCCTGTTAAGTCCTTTTCATATGTCTGCTTCTTTAATGCCTGATATGTTAGAATATGCTTGCAAACATCACAACTGCATTTGGTTATGAAAGACGAGTGTACCTGTACAAGGAGAATTTCATTGTTTTTCCTTACTACTCACATGAAAAGCTGTTATAGTCATCCAACACATGTGTATGGAACTGTTGATGAGCTGAGGAATATGAGGGATGTATAAACTCATGGCTTCTCTGGGTAGCAAAAGAAAACAGCAAAAGAGGGACCTTATTTCCTGTCACCCAGATCTCTTGTTAGTGACCTACTGATGCTGTTTGTGTTTCCCTTTTAATGGCTAACTGTGTGACTTGGGAAGTGAAGATGAGTGCCCACCTGCTTCTAGTGGAAGCAGACTGCTGTAAGTTTTGGGCATTGTCTTCATAGCAGTTACACTAATGGCACGTTTGGAAGTCAGGCAGCTGTGTTATATATTTCTGTCTGCTGTTTTATGTAAGAACTGCAAATTAATGGATGCTCCAAGCATATAAAGCATAGGTACAGTAAGTAGAGCTGCTCTCAAGACCGATCGTTGCCTGAAATTTATCTCTCTCTTCAGGTAGCGTTTGAAGCTTGTCCTTGAGGAAGAAGGGGCTAAGGTATCTCAGTGGCTTTTGTCATTCCCAACTGGAATTGACACAGAAGCTCACAACTATTGCTACAATATTTGTCTCAAATAGCAGTGGCAGAAACTATAAGAGCAGTTTCGTTATCTAGAAGATAATGAGGATAATGTGAACTTGATGTTCTAGTGGTTAAACTACATCTCAGTGTCATGCAAACAGTGCATTATCAATAAGAGATCTGGATCTCTCCATAACTTGTTTATATATGCTAGATCCTGAGGTTTGTGCAGTCTGTTTATAAACACAGGTGAAGACCAAATTCATTACAAAAATGTACCTGTTTGGGTCACTTTGTCTCCTGTTAAAGCGTGCCATTGAAATCATTGTCATTACTCTCAAGGCACGGTGATGTTTGAAGTAGATAAAGGTGTTGGAATTCGACTTATATAATGAATCTCTCTCAATCACATGTGATGTTAATTATATCTTAGATACACGGCACATGTAATAATTACTTCATGGCAAGTCAGATATCTGAACTGGATATGGCCCTTTCAGCCCGTTTTTGGTTTTGCAGGATGTTTAGGGTTGAAGAAAGAGTTAGAATTCTTCTATTTGGAGGAGTATTTTTTAATATGATAGCAATTTATACCACGTGTGTAATGCTAAAAATGAAATGGAACTTTGGGCTATTTTCTCTAACAGGCTAATATTTTTTTTAGCACTGCAGGTCAGTAAAGCTCTCTGCCAAAAATATCCCTCATTATAAAGCAGCTTCTAAATACTTTATTAAAACCTCCTATGTGGTAGCAGGGAAGACAACTAACCAAAAACCTGTTTTGAGCCTCTTCGTATTAGGGTATGAATGGTCTATCAAATGAGGAAAGCAGGCAGGGGGATAAAGATACTTCTCTATAAGGAGCTGTGCTGGGTGTGCTCACTCTGCAAATTACTGTGACCTGATTGAAGGGCTCAGTGCTGCAGACTGCAGGCTTGTGGAACATTTGCCCCTGGAAGACAGTATATGCACTAAGATATATGCTTTTCTGCAGATCTTGCTGCTGCTTGTGTTCTTCTGCTCCACTGGCACTTTCCTACCGAGGGGCTGTCTGGCTCTCTGTGCTCCTTTTGAAGTATCAGCATCTTTAATTATACTTGGCTTAAGCTCCTGGAGTGCAGCTCCCTTTGTGTCCTTCGTGGTTTCATCTGAGGCCTTCCTGTAGTCTTTCAGATGAGTCATGATGCTTGTTCTTGTCTTCGATTGCAGCCTCTGGCTTAGCTGTTCTCAAAGCCAGTTCCCAGACTGCTTGTGAGATTTGCTCCTCTGTGCCTCATTCTCTCTGTCCTGAGCTGCCTCTGTGGCTAATATGTGTGCCTGAGACATGGAAGGCTCTCTCCACATCTACTATAATAAACAGGTATTTGCTCCTTACTTATTGTTGCAGCACCCCTATAAAAGGCCAGCAGTCATATTGATGCCCATCTTGAACATGTTTCTTTGCAGTGTTAATAAGGGCTGTTTAAAAATAAAAGATCTCTGAATTTCACACAAGGCTGTAGCTTTTCAAGGAGGGGAGGCACCCACAGACTCTGCTATGTTAAAGAAGTAACTGTTCTATAAACCTAGGAAGGGGACTTAAAAGTTAATTACACAGGAGTACTACAGAACACAAATCTTTTGAACTTCCAGTACACAGTGTCAGTTAGAAACGAGAGTGGTAACTGCAATCCAAGTTCAACAGAAATGAAGCTGTGTTTCTCCTCCGTTATAAAGAAATGAAGGTGCTTGGAGGGGTAGGGGTAAATGCAGCACAGTGTACATTATCAAGAAAGTGATTTTATTTAAGTACAGTTTAAAAAAAAAAAGGCAACCTGCATTTGATTTGATCTGCATTGATTTGACTTTCTTTAACATGGACCAGGATGCAAAATCTGTAAAGCAAAACCTTGGAACAGGGAAATGGTGGTCAGGAAATCCTGTCACTACCTTGAGCTGGCATTGGTATTCCATTTCACTAATGTTTCTGTATTTTTGGCCTCTGGAGCACTGAGAGGCTTTTTGTTATCACTCTGGTCTGAAGCTACAGCTTCAGTTTTCACATGATCTTCATGCAGCTTCTCTGTTGAAATAGCTGCTGGTAATATCTTTGTCATGGCATTGTCGAGATGATTACTTTGTGTTCATAAGACACTTGTAAAATCCCGCCAAAGTTATGTGCCTTGCTTTTTTTTTCTTTTGAACTTTCTTCATACGCAAATGAAAAAGTTGGTTAGAACATGCAATTCCAGAAGTCTTCATCAGCTATACGTTCCTGGCTGATTGCATAACTTTTAGTATTCTTGAGAGCTTTTAGTTGGGATTGGCAGTATGCTAAACGTGACTCAAGTACCTTCTGTTGTGAGATACTATTAAAGTGATGAGATGTGCTGCAATATTTCTGCATCCAGTGGGCTGAAAAGCCCACTTGCTTTAAATCCTAACCTGAGCTCTTTTTACATCGGGGATTTGCACTTTTAAAGGTAACAGTGTATTACTAGTCTTTTTCACTTTTGCATCAAAGAGCTGAAAGGGAGATTAGATGATTTAAAACAAAGCAGTGAACTGAAAGAGCTGGAGTCTGCTTTAGCTCCATTCCTGACCTCACTGTGTGACCTTGGACAAAAAGTTCAATATGTTTCTGCCTCAGTTAATCACATCAGTTAAATAGGGATAACAGTATGAGCCAAAGAGCACTGTTGCTGTAAGATTTTTGTTTGTGTAGACCTCCTGTGAATCTCTAGCACTGTATGTAAGGCCAAAAGTGCTCATGTTCATTCCTAGAACTACATTAGTAGCATGACATTTTCACCTTACATCCCATAAAGAATAGTTCAGTGGAAGATATAAAGGAATATAAAGACTATTTTTTGAGCTTCCAAGTACTCATTTTCTGGTAATACCTTCATAGTTGTTTCAGTGTGAATTCTCCCTAGAGCCTAGTGAGCCTTGGTAAGAGTGTTGACTGTGAAATACATAATGTGTCTGAAGAGAAATAAGATTTTTTCTATCTAATTCTTTAATGAATAAGATTTTAATGTAATTGATTATCTGCACAGATAGTCTGAGTCATGTAATAAAAATAAAAACTCATTCAGATCCAGACCATTATCAGCTAGAGAAGCAAAGGGACCGATCAATACCAGTTACGATATCCTGCTGTCTAAGCCAGTAACAGGAAAGGCATGGCTGAATTGCTTAGATGTTATTTAGGGTCAGTCATCTGACTCTGTCCTTTCAGTTTTTAATTTCCACATCAGCCTCTGCAGGTCTAATGAAAAAGTGGCCTAGACAGTGCTAAGGCCTCTTAGTTGGGAGATGTGGTAATTCTTGCCTGAGGAGGTGCCTGTGAAGGTAGATTTTTCCCTTTATTGCAGCCCATTTTGTTTGAGCTGATGCTGCTGATTCATAAAGCCCAAAGTCTCCGTGGGTTCAAGACTTCTGTCTTGTTCCATGTCAGCCCTCTGGGCACAGGCAGGGGATCTAGAAGAAAGGAAGTGTTAAGATAACTGTGCTCTAATGACCCACAGCTGTAATGTGACTGCAACGATGAGTTGTCACTGCTGCTTTAGACTGTCAGTATGTTGGTGTATGATTTGTAATTTATCTCCAAAAGTGTTACAGCTTCTTGTCAGAGACAAGCCTGTGTCTGTGTGGATGCCAAACACCACACCTGTGTCAGCAAGTTGCCTTCCCTGTTTTAAAATGGGTGGAGTCTGCACTGGCTGCACCAGGAAGATGACTGATAAATAAATGTCATAATTGTTCTTCCTCTCAAAGCTGTGTGTAGTCCTGGGAGCAGCCGAGAATCAAGAATCCAAGAATTAATTTTTACAGGCGCAAATTCAGTATTCATAGTGAGTTCTCCTGATGTTTCTTTTGTTTCTGAACAGGTACTGCAGAGATCTGCCTGCTCTTGACATCCTACCACTGCTCCCCATTTACTTTGATCTCATGTGTGGATGTGCTTTTTAGTGGCATATATACATGATCTGGTTACAATTTTGAGGTGGTCTGCTTAGAGCTCTTTCTCTTGCAGACTGTCTTCTCCAAGTCCCCTTTGCAGGTTATGGGCAGTCCTTTGATAGGAAGAGGGATTTCAGCCTTATGGAAATATGCCCTTGTGCAGAGATTAGAAAAAAAAATCAGAGCAGTAGTAGTGGAAGAACCTTTTGCTTACAAGTGGCTTGCTTTAAATGTGGCTTGTTATTGCCAGAAGGTTCCTGTCATACGATGGCTGTTCAGTGTCATGTGGAGCTGGAGCTTGTAGGCTCGCTTTGATTCTTGATGGGTAGGTGCATGTGTGTTGGAAATTGCTGTTATTAGTGGTGACTGACAGTCTCCATCAGGAGACTAAATACTGACAGAGCCCTCGAGACCAAACTCTGCTGTAAATCCAATGTGATTGAGGCATGTTGGCAAGGTTACAGTTCGGAAAAAAACCCTTTTATCTGCCACTCCTTGTCTGAGGCTCCAGAGCTACTGAGCTTGAACGTGTCAACAATGCAACTTCTGCTGCCTAAATAAAAAATCCTGCGCATGAGGTCACTGGACGCATTCAGTGGTCCAAATTACAGTCATTTGGTAAAGCAGATGGTAAAAGATACTGTTGTTTGTTGCCATGCCCACTGCCACCACAGAGGCATAATACTGGAGGAGTCTGCTGCTTCCGTTCTCTGGAGAGAAGGTGCTGGTGTCCTCTGGGAGAGGACTGAGAGCATATTTGCATCTCATTTCCAGTTGTTACAATACTTTTTTGTTTTCGCTTTTGTGGTTTTATTTTTTGGGTTTTTGTTTTTTTTTTTTGGTCTTGGCTACCAAAGCTCTTCCAGCCTATGTAGGGTTTTTTTGTAGTTTCCTCTGCCACCTGACACTGTGATATTTTAGTATCCCCTGATGTCAAGACACCTTCTTAACTGCAATTTCTGGCCATTTTCATAAAGTTAACATTTTGTCAAAGATTCTCTGTGCCCTCCTGGAAAGCAGCATCAACTTCAGAAGCCTCAGGGCTCCCATCTGCATTCCTCTCTTTCCCTTGTCTGTCTGTCTCTGGCTTTGAACTGATTCTTCCTGGGTACCTCTTGCCTGGTTCCAGGCGGGAATAGCTTATCCTATTTTAGCAAAAGGAGTGAAGCTTAACATGAGCCCAGAGACAGAAGGAAAGCAGGGATGTGCCACAAGGCATTTACAGCACTGGTTACTGATCTTCCTTGACTTACTGTTCTACCAGAGAGACCTAGTAGCTGCTCTCCAGAATGGCTGATGGGCCAGAGTCCTGGAGCTAAGTTTTTAGGCCTCTCCCTGTAAAGCATCACAGGGCTAGCCATTTTTGTGAGAGTTTAAACCACAGTTAAAATATTTACTTTTTAAGAGAATCAGTTTTTTGATCAAGGCCTTTGTACCCTTTAGCTCTGCAGACACATGAAGACGTTGAACCTAATCTGAAGTCACAACGACTAATTGTATCTGTAGGTAGGTGGGAAAGAAGAAGACTGAAAGACTGGCTTAGAGATCATAAAGGCTCCCTTTGCACTCAGACTGAGTGCATCCCAAAGTAGTAGGTGGGTGTTATTAAGAAGTGATATTTTTAGAATATGTGATGAACACAAGATTCTTATAAATGCTCTGAGTTACATAAATTTGTCTATTCATCCTTGGGAAGGTGAGTTTTTCTGATTGCAGGATATTTTGGTTATAACTGTCCCATCTGCAGGTCTAGTTGTGCAAAATGAATGCTTCCACATCCTGTTTGTATTGCACCTTCCTGGTTTTGTTCTGTCCAAGCTTTGAACACATGCCATGCTTTAGAGTGGTGTTACAAATTTAGTATCTTGTATGAATGGATGGTATTTTATTTAAAAGTGACCACACAAAACTTTGGAAGTGCTTGCTTAGTTTCTTTTAGCATTTGCTTGATTTGTTTTTTAAATAATATTAGCTAATGCGTTTCAAAATACCTTTTTTTTATTGTATCTCTGCTTGCGTATCTTAGATGGATTAAGGAGAAAAGTTTTGTTTCTCACTACTGTAGAAAAATAAGTAGGCTTTTAACATATCAGCTGATTCTGTGATACCAACGTAGTATAGATAGATACACAATGTAATTTTACACTGCTTGGCTGATCAAAGGTATTCCACAGGGTTCTCTCTAGGCCTTCTTTCTCACAGCTACATTGGGTTAAAATGTGATTTACCTTGCCTGTGGGAGGGTTTTAATACTTTTAAAAAATAAGAGTATCCCCCCTCTCGTGAAAACACTCTGTCAGCAATACAAAGAGCTGGTCATCAGAATTCCTAGGCTGAAGTCTCCTCTTGCAGTCAGAAGATGTCTACCTTCCTTTGTGATTCCCTTTTAATTTTTTTACTATTTTTTCTTCTTCCTTTGGACTGTTCTATTTAAGGTTCTGCAGTAACTGCTGAGGTTTCTGAGAATAGATCCATTAATATATTCAGTCCATAAGGGCACTAGGGAAGAGCCTTTTTGAGGCCATGATGGTTCTGCATTAATTTCAGTGTACATGGTTGTTTTCTTTGCTTCCCTCATGTTCTGTTTGGTTACAGAAGGCAGCAAATCACTCTTTTGCCTTGGACAGCAATGTTTTTGAATATATAAAATCCCAGAAAAGAAGCATTTTGGGGAAAAAAATTACTTCACAGGCTCAGTCCTTCCTTGGGAAAAGGGAGCAGTGTTTCCAGAAGGTATGGGAAGTTCTGAGGTCACTGTCTGGGAAAGAAAATTATACTCTTGCTGCACTAAACAACTGGTTTCTCGTTCTTTAGTATCTTAGCTTTCGGGTCACTGTGACCTTCTGTGTTTGTAGAATCTTTGATTTGAATAGATTAAGAGTATTTTCTTACACGCCTGACTCAGGTTTTTGTTGACTGTAGATATCCTTGTCCCTCACTTGAATTCGTCCTGACTTCTGTTTGGCACATACTGGTTGTGTAGTGCTGTTACATATACTTCAAGTTGTGAAGTAATATGAATGATATTTCAGTTAAAAATATTAGGAAAGTAGTAAAGGTAGAACTTTAAAAAATAAAGGTAGAACAGTCTGAAAGGGCTTTTTCTAGAGCTCTGTAGATGGCAGTTAGCAAGAGTCAGCGTACAAAGGTGCTTGATTAAAATGTGCAATAAAGAAAGTTACAGAGGTGTAGAAAAAGGGCTGTAGAACACTTACTTTTCCATATATATAGCCATGATGATGTAATCTTGAATATCCTGAAGATGACTATGACTGTCTGAAAAGGTTTCATATTTTTCAGCCAGTAGATTATAAATAGGCAATTCTTGGAAGTGCGTGACTTTTTTGCTTTCATTCTTATCCCAGGGGACTGCTTATTCAGGCTCTGCTTGGTTAATAAACTGGTGGTAGAGCTAATAATAACGAAACAGAAAAGGAACTGCAGAGCACAGTGTATCTTATGTATTCTTGATCATAAACTGGTATACAAGAGAGATTGACCTGAGAGGAATTGATCATTGCTGGAAGTAGATTTATCAGTTTCTCAAGTGGGTTTGCCCTAAAAGGGCAAGGTTGACTTTCTAGGTGGCATAGGTGGTATCCTTGTACTGTACATTGCAACAGGGTGTGTATGGACTGAAATTCCCTTAGTGCTTTGCATGCCATTTTAGTAATGCAAGAAATACATGCTGTGGCCAGAGCATATCTGCAGTTATTTTCTGCTTGAGCTACTTTAGTTAAGGCTTCAAAGTGGGTAAAAACTGTGGCCTAAGCCTTCCCTTCTGTAACAAAAAGAAGTAGTCTGTTTTGCATTTATGATGATGATGGGTATTATTATTGTTGTTGCTATTGTTATTATTATAAATCTTCCTCTCTGCAATTGCTGACAGCCATGAGAACAACTGCAGCAATAGTTTTCATTCTGTATCACTGGTCTTATTTCCTGGGGATGCTGTTAGCTAAACAAAGGCATTTTAAAAGCTGGATATAAAATGATTAATTAAAATGCTGAGAACCTGCTGAATAATTTGGGGTGCTGCTTGCTGTTCTGTTTGATTCAGGCTGACATTCTCTGTTCCACTGCAGGGCCACCTGAGCTGAATTTTGATCAGCTTCTTTCACTTACAGTATGGTAGATTGCATCCGATGTGCACATGGGACCTCCCCCGGATACTCCTAATGAAGTTTTCCTTTTCTCTTCATCTGTTGACTTCCCACATCAAGGGACTAGAACATGGTCAGGGTGGAGGATGGACGAGCAGCAGTTCTTCATGTTCCCTGAGCAGCTCTCAAATTCCCATAGGTGACGTGGCATGGCGTGAGTTCTGCAGACTATGGCTTATCATCAGAGTGCTGCACAACAAATAGGGCAGCATTAAATCAGAGAGAGAGAATAGTTGAGGAAGTGGTCTGGGATTCAAGAGATCTGAGCTAAAAGTTAGACAGTGAGCTTGTGATCCTTGTGAAATGTATGTTTCTTTGTGCCCCTGGGAAATTACTGTCTCACTGGCTTGGTTTCCTGCTCCAAAAAATGGGGTCCCTGCTACTGTTTTCTTTTCTTTGTGTTTCTTCATGTAAGCTTTCCGTGTCAGGAACCATCTGTTAGTATTTATGGGCACACTGGCTAAAACAACTAGTCCTGAACAGATCAGAGGCTTTTAAAAACTAGCTGTAAAACAAAAAATGAGTGATGCTCTCCATCAGAACAGGTCTGCTCACAACTGTGCAGGAGGAGAAGGCAGCACTGCTGTCTCCAAGGTTGCATTAGGTAGGTTTTAGGGCAAGAAGCATCAAATGAAATGGATCAGGGGATTGCAGCAGACTTGTGAATTTTGTCTTTCAGTCTTTGTCATCTCTTAAAGTGGGTGGTCTGAAGTTGGTTCAGCTAAGGCAGTCTTGGTAGAATTTCAGAGCATTTTTTTCTGCTTTGCAAAGTGTAAAGCTCAGATACCTGGACTGCTTTTGCAAATGCAGAATTTCATCTCAAAAATTTCAGAGGAAAAGATAATTTATAATTATTTGTGTTCTTATTGGGGAAAACTCAGCCAAGATATCTGCAGACTAAAAATAATGTCTTGCAGTTTCATAGTGACTTTCACTGGAGGCTCTCCAGATATTTTGCTAACATGAATTAATAAAATCCCAAAATATCCTTTGCAGCCTAGCATTTTTTATCCTTGTTTTACAGATGAATTAATAAATGGGTGATATTTTGGATGCCTTGAAGGCACTGAAAAAGCATCAGTAGGACTATCTCACCTTTAAAACTTAAAGTAGAACAACTAATAATGAAATTTACAGTTATACTGTGTGTTCAGATGTCTTTTGGGGTTAATTTGCTTTTAAGTTTTAAATGCTTCCTTTTTCCAGCGCGTCAAGTAACATAAATATCCCTAGTGGCAATCAGATAATGCAACTGGATAGATAGCTAGATATTTTATCTTTATCAAGCAACCAACTTATATTTGGTATGTCAATTATCTTCATTCAGTCTAGCTTACACTTAACTCAGGAGTGTGGCCTCCTAAATTCAGTGCACTGGCAATGGCAGAAAGGCACACAGGTGCGACAGTGAATGTTTCAGAGCAGGGCAGTTATCATTAGAATCACTTAAGCATCAACGAGAAGCTCCAAGACCAGTGAAAATACTGTCTCAGGCTGGCAAATGTGCCATGCTTGCTGCCCACAGAAGAGAACCTGTGGAGAGCTGGTGCAGCACCTTTGGGCTGCCAGGGAGGAGGAGTGGCAGGTGTGGGAGTGAAACAGAGAGATTCAAAGTGCCTGAGGGGATGGAGGCTGAGAAGGAGACGGTGTAACAACTCATACAGACTTGTGAGGTTCACAAAAACTGCCAGCTCTGGAGTATGGAAGATAATTTTAGGTCCGTTAACAAAACTTCCAAAGACACAGGGCTTCAGGCTGGTGGTTCAGAGGTTGGCTGACGTTAAAATAAACAGAAAAGCAGATGATTTTTTTTTTTGACACAGACCAGAGTAGGCTTTCATAATAAAATAAATTATGGTTTGAGTACTTGCTGCTACTGTTGCAAAACTATTTGATTTTGAAAGGAGTTGTGCCTCAGATGCACTCTTTACAGCCTTGCAATTGAAAATTTGACTGACATTTGGATCAGATCATTTCATTTGCTGAACAAACCTTTACAGACATGTTCTTTCAAGTACAGAACTGCATGCACACAGACTTGGCTCAGTTAAAGATATGAGACACTTGTCAGGATGGCCAGTAAGTGATGTATTTTGCCATCAACCAGAGGAAGACAGCCTGAAAATCAAGGTGAAATGCACAGTGCGAAGGGGAGAAAAGATTAGGCTAAATATTATAAAGATTTTTAATGCAACCTTTCCATGTTCTTGAGTTGGTTTTGTGATAAAGATTAAAAGATGAGGGAAGTTCAGCCTATGTGTTTGAAGGAGTTTGTTTTGGCTTGATAATTTCTTTTGTGATATGTGGAAAGTACAAAGGTGACACTGACTCCCTTGAAGTCTGTGTAAGGCCTTTGATGCTGACTCTGTATTTGTACATGACGTTGCTGCAGTTCATGTGGAACAGAAAGAAAGAGACAACGTGTCACTGTCAACAAATGACTTCTGTTCTGGATTGGTTTGTGAAACGTAAGCTGAAGGAAACCTCTTGCATGCGCTTGTATTTGTATTTAGACACTTTATGAAGTACCTTTCTGTGGGGAGACCTGAGGTTTCAGGGCAAAACTCTTCCCCAGTTAAAATCTTTACAGTGGCAACAGCACCATGTTATGTAGATTTTTCTCCCGTAATGTAGACAGAAGGCTTAGCACTGTATTTAGGGGTGATGAAATGGACCTTGAATTGCTGCAGAAGGAGGAAATTTGCTGATGTTGATTTTTTGGAAGGAGTATCAGCTGCAAAGAAAACAAGGCAAGCTGGCCTTTTTGTTGTCAGGCAGGAGGTCACCTGTGACCACAGGTTTCCTTTTGCCAGTTAAGCATTTGCCTTTGAATGGGAACTTCTGTGAAGGATGTATCAGACTCATCAGTTGTGGTTGTTCTCACAGTAACAGTAGTGTTAAGGTGTTTCTGAGCTTCAGTGAGCTTTATAGAAGATGCTTGTCTAGTACTGTATTCTGCATGACAAAGGCTGTGTGGTTTTTATCTTGTTGCCTCTTGCTGATGGCTTGTGTAGGAATGAGTGTTTTGTCCAACTCCCTGCTGCAGCCAGGAGTGTGTGATATGACTTGTGCTAAAATGCCCTGAAAATCAAAGCCAACTGAAGAGCTGTGATGATGAGAAAAGAGAGGCATTTTTCCTGCCTGGCTTGCATAACTGCTGGACTCCAAAATCGTTTGGGTTTTTTCACCTGAAAAGGCTTATCACACTCAGCTCACTCACTGCAGAGGAAGCTCAGGTGCCTCGCTTGGGCAAGGCAACAGACTTTCCAATGCCTGAAGTTCAGCCAGACAAATTCCACAGTGAGTGGTGGAATTTACATTGTTTTGTTTGCTCCCAGTTAATGTGTGTTCTGTTCTCCTGACAAGGGCAAAGCTGGTCCTTAAAAGGAAAAAGGCGCTTACCTATTTGCCCGAGCCTGGCTACTGCCTTCTGGATAAGTTGGTGCCCTCAAAGCAAAAGAGGGCCCATCACTTGATGGCAGTGGAGCATGGAGAACTGCAGAAGTAAAAAGCTTCATAAGAGCACGGTGGGGAAAGCAGAGGTGGTGAGACCAAGTCAACATAAAGCCTTCAGAAAGTGTGATGAATAAGGAATGCCAAGAAGAGCAAGGAGCAGGCACACAAGTCAGGGTTCAGCTAGAGCAGGAAACCTGTTTTACTGAGGGCTTAAAAGGGACTGTGCAGTCTGTTGCAGCCTGAGAGATTCTCTGAATGCTGCTGGTCTGAAAGCAAACCTAAAAGAATTAACCTGCCCTATGAGCACACTGTGGGTAGAGAGGGTTTGATCTCAAACTCTTATTTTTATTCTGCTTCATTCAAGAGGACCAGTAAAAGATTTTCAAGGTTCCCTTGTTGTAGTTCATGTTCAAGTACAACAAAGCTTTAGGCTTTAAAAGTTCCTTTGTGTCATTTTGATCCATTCAGAATTTGTACTGTTTAAAGGCAGGAGTCTTTTAGCCTTTCTAGATACCAAATTAAGTATTCGGAACAGTTGCTTTTAAAAACCTGGCCACATTTTCTTGAAATTTGCAGTTTGAGCTACATTTTCTTGAAATCTGAGGTTTGGCTGGAGTAAGTGTTCCTGTTCTATGTAACTTCCCATCCAGCCCATGAAAAGAACAGCCATTTGGAGGAAAAGCAGTTAATGAGCTTTGCTTATGAATATGTTTATGATTTTTCAGTGTGATTTTGACATATTACTGGCATTGGGGACATTTTTGTTTCCTTTCATTTGTATAGAAATAGGAAGATTTCAGAAACATGAGTGCTTCATACAGGCAGTATTGCACTGGACACAGTTACACACTGAAGAGAAACATGAAATATAAGCATCTGTATCTCTTATAGGATGAGGATCTTCAAAGGGCTCGCTGTAGGTGAAAGCCTAGCCTGTAAGGTGTGATCAAATAGCCTGGTGAATAAGACCAAAGAGGATGAAACCTTTTGATACAGAAGCCCTGGTTTCTGTACACAGACAGTGTATTCTTTGAGGTGCCAGTTTTGTGTCATCCCTGTTGACACACGCACATGAAGTTCCAGCACATACATAGTAGTCTCTTGCAATGCATATGGTAGAGCTGTAGCTGCTCTTAACTCCTCCATCATCCCACTCTCAAGTCCTTTCAAAAAGTTTTTGAAAATCAGTGCACAAAACATATACTCCAGAAAAGTAGACTCAGCAGAAAACTTAGGAAAAAGGTATAAAAGGGGATGGTGGGGGAACCAACCCAAACCCCACTCTTTGTATCCCTCTGTTGTTGCAGATGAGGCTCTGTAAATAAAATGATTGGTAAGCTTCCTGTCATGAGCCAGAAGACTGCATATTAATACTTGCTATGAGGAATAAGTTCTGTAAGGAACTCTATTCCTTCTTCCCTGAAGCATTACCAAGATTACCAGCCATACATACACAAGGACACCTTCCTATATATGAGCTGTACAGCTCTTTGTATCTCCATCATTTACAGAGGCCTTGTTCCTTCATAGTTCCTGGATGGTGTAGTAAGAAGTGTTGGAATAGTAAAAACTTTGGAAATGACAATTATTTTACTTCTTTTGGTTATGTAAATGTAAGGAGAGACTGCTTCATCGTGTTTGTTAACTGATAGCAAGAAAGGCTTATTTACATTCTTATCAATCGTATTAAAGCATTATTCCAAATGTAGAATGCTGGAGGACCTACCTTTGTGTACTTCTGATCCAATGCAATCCCAGGCAGAACAAAATGAGTCCCTTTTTGAGCAAGATGGCTGATGAGTTTCAGGAGGGCAGGAGAATGTGCAACAACCTGCGCTGAAAAATTGAAGAACAGGAGATTGCACGGTGCAGGAGTAGGAGCTTTTGCTCATGTCAGTGAGAGTGTGAGACCACATAAGTGAGGAGGCCATAGCTGCTCATAAAAAACAGAGAAGGAAAAAAAAAAGTGGGTTTGGTGAGGAAGATGGGTCAAGGGAAATCTTTGGAAATTTTCATAAGAAGCAGCACTTCTGGAGGATGGAACAGTTTGAACAAAAGAGTTTGATGGATAGGAAATAAACAGAAAATGAAATACTAAGCTTTAGCTGTTTGTATCTGCACTTGCTAAATTGTTTCCAAAGGTTTCATAGCCACAATAATTTTTTTCTAATATTCCCAAACTTTCATTTAAATGATTGAAAGCTCCAGTGCTATTGCCAGCTTCCTGTCAGCTAGTTGTTGCTGCAATTAATAGTTGCTTGAAGGAAGGCTTGATTAAAGTGTCACATAGCTATAGTTAACTGGCATGTGACTTTTGTTTCTCTAGCAGACTTCCTTATCTCAAGCCTTTAATGAGGACCATGTAGAGGAGGGGCTTTTTTCTCCTTGAGGCTTTTTTTTTTAAAGTGAAACTCTTGAACTTTCCTCTGAAGCAAAATTCATTTGATGTTGAGTGTTTCTTATTCAAATGTCCTTGACACCCATATCAAAAGATCTTGTATAATTTGTGATGTACACACAGTAACAATGAGGAACTGAAACTTCTCCTTGTATCATGTTTTGGGTTACACAGCAGCTTAATTGTCTTCTGGGTTGGTAACAGATCATAATAATTGTTCATTGTTATGGCTGTAAAATATCTAGGACTTGCTGGGCTAAGCGAGGTTCTTGCCCTTAAAGTCCAATTGTCTTAGTTTAGTAATGAGGCATGACAAATGGGTGATGCTCAAAGGTAGGTTAAGGGTGCTGTTGTCAGACAGGGGTCATGTGAAGTCTTTTGGGACTAGTTTAACACATTCGCTGCCATCCCAGAAGAGAGTGTGCACCATGCAAGTGGTTCTGATCTGTACCTGTGCAAAGCTTTCCAGGTCAGCCAAGAGCTACTGATGAAGTCACTGTAAACTCATTTGACACTGAAAGTTAAGAAATGCTTGGACAATCCAGTTTGATGACTCGGCTGTAGGAATAATAACCTCCAGCTGTGACACTGAAACAAACACCTGGGAGTGGCACAGTGAAACTGCACTGGACACTTCCAAAGTGATCACACCTTAATGTACCTAGTGCCTTTTCAGAAAGGTGCTGATGTGGGCTCTGTTGGCAAGGAAGGAATTCTTTTCCTTGTTCAGTAGCTGTAGGGTGAGCTTGCCATCCACCGCTCCCCTCACAGGCACTCATGGGAGAACATCCAGAGGGTTTTAAGGAGGGAAAGCCAGGTTAATGCCATCACCACTGAATTTCACTGTGTATGAGGTAAGCTTGGAGACAAGCCTCAGGGTGTTGGGAAGAGAGGCCAACAAGTGTAGCACATGTGGATAGGAAAGGGGTTAAAAGGCAACACTTCGAGATGACAGTGCAGAGAAGTAGAGCAGGACATCATTATGGCTAGAAAGAATGCGTGGTGGAGGGGAGAGCTAGTGAAGGCAGTCCTCTGTGAAGATGGGAGAAATACCACAGTGAAAAGGTAAGGGAGGAATGTTATCTCAGGACCTGTGTATCTGCTGCAGTAAAAAGGCCTCTGAGAGGCTGAGGAAGTATTTGGCATCGTAGATGAAGAAGAGCATTGAAATGTTAATTTCAAAGAACAGAGAAAGATGGAAAGAGAGTCTGGACTGATCCTTAAAGGGGATCAGATGTTGGAATTGCTCAGTGTCAGAGGAGAAGACTGAGAGGCAGTTCGGGAGCTGGAATTCACAAATGTCAGGTTTTGAGGCAAGTGATTCAGTGTTAGGGGAGGCAGTCTGCAAGGTAGAGTGCTTGTGTCTGATCACTAAGGACAACACACCTGTTCTTGAGAGCTGCAAAGGTGTTAATAGGAGCTAATTGGGTTACACAGGTGCTAGTGAGGTGTATATTCAATATGAAGGGCCCTGTATTTCACTCAAAGTGGCTTGATAGGCCCATTTTCAAGCAAGTAGTTTTCATAGTTTTGGTCATGTTTTTTTCAACAGTTGTCTATGTGTATAGTACAAGCTGCAATTTCTCTCTTCATAGAATTGTAGAATGGTTTGGGTTGGAAGAGACTTTCAAGATCATCTATTTCCAACGCCCCTGCCATAGGCAGATACACCTCTGACTTGACCTAGTTGCTCAGAGCCCCATCCAACCTGGTCTTAACACTTCCAGGGATGGGGCATTCACAGCTTCTCTGGCCAACCTGCTCCAGTGTCTCACCACCCTCACAGTAAAAAATTTCTTGGTATTTAAACTTACCCTCTTTCAGTGTAAAACCTTTCCCCCTTGTCCTGTCAGTACATGCAACCCCCTTTAGGTATGGGGAGGCTGTTACAAGGTCTCCCTGGAGCTTTCTCCTCTCCAGGATGAACAACCTGTCTTCATAGGAGAGGTGTTCCATTCCTGTGATCATCTTCATGGCCCTCTTCTGGACTTGCTCCAGCAGATCCACATCATTCTAATGCTGGGTGGCCCCAGGCCTGGATGCAGCACTCCAGGTGGAATACTCCATACCAGAGGGAAGCAGAGTGGGAGAATCACCTCCCCCAACCTGTTGGCCACTCTGCTTTTGATGCAGCCCAGGATATGTTTGGCTTTCTGGGCTGTGAGTGCCCATTGCCAACTCATGTCAACTTCATGTCCACCAACACCCCCAAGTCCTTCTCCTTAGGGCTGCCCTCAATCTTTGTTTTCTTTTATAGGGTATTACACATATACTTTATAAGATTCTTTTACATCATGATGTAAAGGAACAGTGTGGTTCACAGAGGTCTTCTGATCTGCTTGTGTTCAATAGGATTTAGCCCGTCTGCTTCGACCTGGAACTCTGCGTGCTGTCTTTGGGAAGGACAAGATTCAGAATGCTGTTCACTGCACAGATCTTCCTGAAGATGGGCTCTTGGAGGTAAGACCTGCTAGACAGTATCACAGGAATCTGTAAAGTGAAAACCTATTACTGACCCTCTTTTAAGCTGGTAAGTAGAGTAGCGGTGTTGGAGACCAGGCTAGACACAAAAGCAGGGAGTTTATTAAGGGTATTTAACTCAGTTAATTCTGATACTGTAAATAATTCATCCATGCAGTTTTCTTGAATGAATATAGTACAATGAAGTATTTAATGAAATAAAAGTCAAGAGTCTTCTCTTTGTCTGAATATCTCGTGTCCTTGGGACTGAATGTCAGCCCTAAAAGTGCTCCTGCAGGGACACCTTCTTGGCCCTTGGATGGCCACCATGACTCCTGATCTGAATTGTCTCTGCAGGGAGCTTGTGTGAAGCTTGGAATATTACAGGCACTAGGGATTCAAATTTTCCAGGTAGGGTCCTGGTTTATTTGTAGATAGTCATACTTATGCACATCAGTTTGTGTTTCATGTGTTTTATATTAACTTACTAGTTATTGTCTAATTTTGGTTTTGTACGCTTTCATTGAGGTCCAGTAAAATAAGAAAATGTTAAATTGAGTGAGTTTATAAAGACAGAAGTACTCACTATGAAAATCAGAATATGTTCATTCATTTAATCCTGTGCCTCAAACCTAAGGTCTTTGCAAGGGGTTGAAGTGGTGTTTAAGTGTATCTTGGATGGATCTCTGCATCATTGCAGGTGTTTTTCCAGCACATCCATAGCTTAAATTTTATTGTCTGCATGTGCTTGTGAGTGTTTTCCTGTCAGGCTATAGCAAAATGATGGAGCAGCAAGAGTTGTCCTGGCTTGGGTAATTTTATGTTGCCAAAATGGTGGTTTCACTGGGGAGTGAGCAAGACCTAAAAGCATCACCATCTCCCTTCATGAAATAACCTATGGGTTAAAGTGCCTGTTTGCTAGGAAATTGCATCTAGTTTAAGGCATAGACTAGTGAAATTTAACACTTAGAATGGCAGCCATTATCAACAAAGTTGCATCTTTTTAAAGCATTTCCAAGGTGTCACTAATAGTTGACAACTTGTTCCTTCCCAAAGGGACTGGATTTAAACAAGCAGACAGGTGTTTGTCACCACATGCCTGAAGTTCCTCAGGCATGGCTTTTCAAGTGGAAGCAGGAAAAAAGGCATAGCCTGCGAGGGAAAAAGTAAAGTCTCACCAACTCTCAGAATGTTTGACTCCATCAGGATTTTCTGTCTCTCTCTTCATGTTGGCAGTCTTTTTCCTTTACTTGTTTTCCTTTCCTGGTGCAAAGCAGATATAACCCCATTTTGCTGGGTTTTAAAATTGAGTTTATAGCTACTATAAGTGAGGCAGGAATTGCTTCTCCAAAACAGGAACTGAGGCTGGAATTCTTTCTCAGGGTCTCCGTTATATGTGTTTGTCCTTTGAATCCTGCATCTGAATCATGAGCTAAGTTCTTGATCTAGTTTGACTCTGACTACACACCTTGCAGTTCCCATTGCAGTCTGATAATTTTAACAATTGTTTATTGATTATATTCTTTTGGGGGAGGGATCTAAAACCTTTTTTTACCATAGGCACAATTTTACATAGAATATGGCTCTTCATCAACTTCTTCTGTAACAGTCCAGGTTAAGCTAGCAGCTGTAAAGGACATTGCTGAATGCTTTTAGTGTGTAAATAAAGCAGTGAATGTTTCATTCTGACTTTTTTTTTGCAAATGAGCATTATACTGTAAACTGGAGAAGCCTTTTTACTGCTTGCACTTTAATTCTTGGAGTATCTTTAGATCTATGTTCTGTAAGAAACATAGTTGCCTGAACACATAGGTAAGGAAAGTAAACAGGAAATTCTTGATTTGTTTAAGTGCAAGGGCTTGTCACAACTGACGGAAAAGAAGTTATATTGCACACACAAACATCATCCTTGGAAAGGACTTTTTCCTCAGTGGGCATTTATGTGAGAGGACCTTAAATCCAGCCACAGAGGTCTCATTTGCTGGCTAGTGGAAACCAGACCTTTCTTCCCCAGCCCCTGGAACTGTAGCAGTGTTGGGCTAGGGCAGAGTGACTGTCTGCCCTGTTAGACCACCGCAGAAGGAAACTGAGCCAGACAGGCCTTTTTAAGAAGTATCCTGTTCAGTAAGTGGTAGCTGGGATCTTCATTCTCAAGTGGATAGCTGAGTATTTCATATAATGAGTTTAACAGAGCAGTTATTCTCAGCCTTGAAGGAGGTGAATTCAGAGATAGGTAAGGTACCTGGGATTGACCTTGACTATGTTGGTGCAGTGGAACTTGCTTATTTCAATGTGCAGTTAGTGTTTGTTCATTGTGTCCATGTTCTGGTAGGAGATGTTGCTGTTGCTGAGATAGTAATGCTGCTGTTCCTGTAAAAGGTTTACAGTATCATTATAGGACAGCTGATAAGCAGAGGAGGAGTGTGGAGTAAATTTCAGAGAGAAATCTGACCTGCTAGATTTATGCTACAAAGATGAAGGATCCTTTCTAAAACCTTAGGATAAATTCATCCCCAGCAGTCTCTTTTCCTTTCTTCCAGTGACATTGTTTTTTGTACAGTGTTAATACTCTGCTGCAGTTACTACCCAGCCTAGTTCTACAATCCAGACTTTATGCATATTCTTGCACTCCTGTTTTGCTGTTGAAAGGTGAGTTTGGCAGTCTGAATTCAGGCACAAGAGCTAGGAACTCCAGAGTTCCATTTTTAACTCTGGAGCTGATTTTATCTGAGCTTGACTAAGCCACTTCTCAAAATTTTGGCATGAAAGTGTTTGGCTCTGAAATCAGGTATGAAGATGTTCTAATTTATGTTTCTTTTCTCCAAAATTAAATACTAAATGCAACAATTTTTGTAAAACAAACTGCAAAATCATTATTGCTAATTATGACACAAAATTTCTAACATTCTTTCACCCCCCAATTCCCACTACATATATGTTGGTGCATTTTATTAGGAGTGGGCAGGTTGCTTAATTAGTTTGTTTTGGTGTTGTGTTAGGGGAGGATGTTTCATTGGGGTTTTGGTTGGTTATTGTGTATTTTGACTGTTTTTTGGTGGTGGTGGTTTGGGGGGTTTTCCCTTTTTTTTTCTTTTTTTCCCCCAGGATAGGAAATAGCATAATTACTCTTCTAAAACCCAGAAAGCCTTTTTGGAGAGAAAAGCTTTCTGTGATATAAGCTTTTTGAAAATCTTGGTGAACCAGAGAAGTGGGCCTCAGGGAACTGTTCCCACTCAAAGCAGGCAAAGCGAGTCTGATAACACCATGAATAAAGATATTTACTGCCTTTGTGTCAGAGCTTTTGTGCAACTTTGGCCATGTTTGATGTTTGAATCACCCTTTCCCAGAGGTCCTCATTTCCAGTGCAGCCTTTCCCTACAAGTCTAAGAGCTGCAGAGTGGAAATCCCAGTATCTTGTTTGTACAAAGCAAGCCTTGGCTGGTGTGTGGAGTACTTGCACTACTAATGCTAAAGCAGCTTATTAGGGGTCCCTGCCACAGTCCTGACTCTCTTGTGGCCAAGTGATCTGTGTGCACATCTGCAGGGTCAGCAGTGCCCAGAGGACCTTGGGTGGAGGGACTGCTGCTCTTGCCACTTTGTGGATAGAAAGCTGAATAGGTTGGTCTGTGCGTTAATTGGTTTTGTGACTTTTGAACTCCCAGAACCAAATGGAGATGGAAAGGGGAGATACCTGGTTGGTCTACTATTGTATCATGGGCATTAAGTGTGCAGTGTTTATGGAAGCACAATAAAGGTGTGTTCCAGTGTAGAAGGGAACACACCAGTGCTTTCCTGAGAACTCAGGTAGCCATAGTGCCAGATACTGCTTATCTTAAGATTTCTCCACCCTTCTCTGCAGTTTTCATCACCCACAGTTTCAGACCTACCTGAAATTTGAAGAGTTTGCAATGGTAGCTGCTGTCTGATTGTCCATAAATGGAGATGTCTTAGAGGAGATGAGATGGGTAATTGAGGATTAGGTAATAGCAAACTCTAGGTGACTTTGGTAGTTTGCACTTAATTAACTGTCACTAGGAAGTGCAAGGTTGTGACCTTTCTCCCTTTCTTCTTCTTTGTGACCAAAGAATACCTGGGGAAAGGAGAGAGAACAACACTGTCTTGGGAACAGCAAGGACTAATTAAGTAAATAAGGGTCAGCTTGTGCACTTAGTTTAGAACATTATATTTAAATAATGTAGTACAGCAGTTTTTCAGTGTTTTTTTCTCTGAGACCTCTTTTCCATGGACCTAGAAAAAAGGAAAGTTCACTTTTAATCTTAAACCCCCCTCAAACAAACAAACCAACCCCAAAGGCAAATATGAGCATTTGCTCCCACCAGTTTGACCTTTAACTCCTGTTTTTATTCTACAGACTACTTCATATTTTAGGCAGTTTACTAAAGAGTATCAGAATTAATGAATAACTCACTTTGGCTCAAGAGAGGAGGGGAGATGCACTTGAGCCTAAAATGTAGCTGGTTGCAGTGGAAAAATCAGTATATTTTCAGCTGTAGAGCTGTAACTGCTCTTTTCATTACTAGTTTGTGACAAAAGAGGAGGGTGAATATTGCCCCAAAGCCTCTTAGAAGAGTTGTTTGACTTACTGGGTCAGGCACTTACTTTTTCACTTTGTAGACTTGTGTGTCCTCGTATCAGTACGAAATGTATTTTTACAAGTGACAATGGATAGACACAAATAGCTCAGAACAGACCGTTTTCTCAGCCTTGTCATCAGTTTCCCATTTTAATGAGGAGAGGAAAGAAAGGAGGAAGTAGAGAAGGGAGACTGATAGCAATGGAGTATTTGTGAGATGATGGGGTTTCATGAGTGATTCATGAGTGAAGGCTTAACCAGCACTTTCTTAATTTTTCTGATCAACTGATGTTGCTTAGAACATTCATTCAGAGCAGAGAGTTGCATTTGTTTTTCACATTCAAAGCAGATACTGCTCTACCTCTTGTCAGTTTATTTTTTCTATTTTATATAAGGTGATACTTTTGGAGTAAACAATTGCAGTACTCACCTGCATTAATATTCCTTCTGAGTCAGGTGAAGCAAGGACTGGAACATGCATATTTTATATGCCAAGGAGCTGCTTTATTTAGCAGACTAGGGATGTGTCATGTACATATGGTGAAAGATGATTCTGTTTCTCAATTCACCATCTTTGACCTGAGGAACATTTCTGATAAATATCTTGTTGAAATAGAAGCTTGCAAACCATTGGATCTGTTGACTCATCATTCTCTAGACAAAACAAGTTTCCTTGAAATTGGTTGTTCCTGGAATAGTTTTCAATCAAAGTACTCCATAGAAAGTGTCCTGGCTACCAGACTTCACAGTTTACATGCCTCTTTAAAGAAATGAAGATAAATTAAAAATAAGTCAGTGAAGACTGTATTCACATCCCTGGAAGTACAGTGAGTAAAACTTCCCACAGGAGGTGGTGCTGTACACACATCTCAGTTCACTGGGTCTCAAGTGGCCAAGTACCTTTCAGATTATGCAGGAATCTACATAATTATAAAAACAGTAGCCTAGAACTGCAAATGCAGCAAACCCAGTATTTCTGTGCTTTGGCACACTCTGCATGTAAATTGTTGTTCATACTGTGCAGTTCAAGGTTTTTGGTTTTGGGGTTTTTTGTGTATGAGCAGTTCCATAAGGGCGTTTGTAATGCTGCAAAACACTCTGAGGATGACAGACTGAACGCATCTGGGGTAACCTGAAAGGTCTCTCTGTTGCAGTGCAGCCAGCTGAGCCACCCACGCTGGCTTTGTGTTCCTCTGCCATGGTGTTGGGGCAATCAGTTCAGTCTCATGGGGTTTCTTTGCGTAACTACAAAACCTTTAGTAGTCGTACATGTATTTGTGTGTACTTATACATGTATATACTCCTGTGCCCATGGGCTCTCTGGCCACTGTGGCCTCAAGGTGCTGTGTGCATGCCACTGCAGGGCTGCTGGGTGCTGTCAGGCTCCTCCTTGGGCATCGGGACTGGGGGGGCAGACGGGTCAGTTTTCAGTGTCACAGGCGGCTTTCTAGCCACGCAGTAGTGAGGTCCTCCTCAGGTATCATTTGCTGGCCTTCTCCCTTGCCTCAGAGCTATTTGTGGCACCCACAGGCATGAAAATAACCTATCAAAGGGGGATGACTTTGCTGTTATCAAAGAAAGAGTGGGTTTTGTCTGTCTTCTGAGAGAGCTGTCAGGATGGTCAGATTTTTTCGCTATCATGTCTTTGAATTTCAGCTGTGCACTGGTCAAGAATAACACTGGGGACTGGCAGACTGTGCATTGTGCTGCTGGAAGCTCTTTGTTCCCTTGCTCAGCCTTGCACTAGTGAGACTGGCTTGCTGCTTCTAAGGCGTTAGAGCAAACCAGTAATATCATCTGGCTGTACAGATCAGCTATGGCAGTCTGGTAGGCAGGGGCTCACCAAGTTCTGGCACTGGAAGTTCAGCTGCCTGGATCCAGCCTTGGGGAGATGGGAGGGGATGCCATATGATAAGCAGTGACAGGATGGGCCAGTTCAGCAGATGTGTTTTTTCCTGGCAAGTGCTGTGGACAATGAAAACCGTTATCATTTTCCTCAGACTTGGTATTAAATAAATGCTCTGCCCAGTGTTAATAGCTGTGCTGTGCCTGAGCTTTTGTA
This sequence comes from Campylorhamphus procurvoides, assembly GCA_013396655.1. Lineage (NCBI taxonomy): Eukaryota > Metazoa > Chordata > Aves > Passeriformes > Dendrocolaptidae > Campylorhamphus > Campylorhamphus procurvoides. The sequence goes on from WBMV01000074.1 coordinate 299,926, forward strand.
GCAGCATGTCTTCCACCTGCTAGAGGCCAGCTGTCCTTGGTCTGGCATTCCAGATAGTGCCAGGAGAAGCATGGCATGCCTTATGCCTCCTTTCCCTTTGCATTTATTCAGGGAGGCTGAGAGGGGGGGTGGTGTTTTAGCAAGCTATTCAGGGTGGACGGGGGAGCACTCTCCTTGAAGTGAGGAGGCATACTTCCCCATAACCATTTCCAAAGAGTCCTGTTACAGAAGTGTTCTGCTAGCCGCCGACTTGCATTTTCCTGTTTGCTTTTTCCTTGCCTTCCTGTTGCCATTGTCTTGACAAGTGGGCGTACTGCAAGGGGCTTGTGATCATGCACCCTGGAAATGCTTTCATACCAGTCATGAGCTGATCTGCAGGTTGAGGTTGTAGTGCAACAGTTTATGATGGAAGGCATCAGAAGGATGCAGCTCTATTAAACTAGTCCTTTTTGGTGCATCAAGGTATAGTCCATGCAATTTAATAAAGCATGTCAATGAATAACTCTCAGAAGCGTCAATGTGCTTAGTGTGGAATTTGTGTATGTCACACTCAGAACAAAGGTCTCCTGCATTGCTTGTTACCGATTAACTAGTCTGATATTATGCAAGCTGCTTCTACCAGCTGAGAACTAACTCTCCCCATTCACAGGGCAGCCCAGCTTGTAAAACATTACACAGCAGAAGTGCATAGCATGGCAATGAACCTTTCACTGAGGGCATTCCAGCCGTGCTGCATTTTCCTCAGGAGTCTTTAAAATATTTTAATAAAGAAGCCATTGTTTCACTCAGTCATACAGCAGTTTTGCAATGAAGTCTTTTATTAGTGGCCCATACTGAGCTGCATAATCCAGGGTAAAATGCTTTTCATCATTTCCAGTGAAAAGAAATAAAAGTTGGAAGGTTGGGGTGAGGTTGGTTTTGGCACTCTTTTTTGCAAGTTTTCATCAAAGCAGTAGCTATTTTTGTCAGTTGGAAATTTCAGTCTTTCCTGGTACCAAATGATTTCTAGAGAGATCTGCCAGATAATGGTTATCACGGTTCAAGTACTTCTCCATTTTAACTTTCTGAAACTTTTTATCCAACAGCTGTGGGAACAGGTTGGAAAGAATCTGGAGTGTAGGAAACCTGAATCTTGCTTGGTGGTGTTTTTGCATATCAGAAGATGTTAGCTAGCACTGGATTGCTGTCTCACAATGTTTCCTGATGCTGTATATATACTTCTACAGAGAATTAAGTAATGTCTTTGCCTAGCCCTAGCTAATGAGATATTAAGAATTAAAACCAGTAATAATAAATGGATAGATTTTGAACATGTTGGTAGTTTCTCTTTTAAAAAAAATAAATTATGGTATTTTTAGGTCACTTGCACCTAATTTTGAGCATAGGTTGTATAATTATTATACTTGTGGCCCAGACAGGCAAACCAAACTAAAAACTTGTTTAAACATAGTTGTGAAATAGTTCTCCTCTTGTGCTTCCACTTCTGGGTAAAATCCGAGGTCCAGTTACTCCTTGTCCTGCCAAGTCTGAGGTTTATAAGTGCCAGAGAGAAGTAGTTAATGAGTGTGAACCAAGCAGCTCCCAGACCTCTTTAAGTTTCACCTGATCCTGAAGGTAACATGTGTGATAAACAGGGCTTGGCTTTTGGCACGTGTTTGTGTTGCGCTGAGCAAGGCAATTTTGTGGAGAGGAGGTCAAGGCGGAGGGAAGGCATGACAATTCTTGATAACTCATCAGAGGCCCAGTTTGTGTCTTTGAGGCTGCTGCCTTCTTTCTTTCTCTCAGTGTTTTTTCATTTTAGACCAGAAGGTCCAGATCCTCTTTCCATTGCCCCTCTTCCTCCAGCTGAAGCATAGCAACAGTTGGGCTGCAATTCAGCTGCACAATGGGCAGATTACAGCAAAGAAGAAAAGAAAGCCCAGGGGAATAACTAATACAGCAAAAGCCATAAGGGGTGTAGAAGCTCAGAATATAATTAATTTCTGAAGCAAGGGGCCCTGCACTTTATCTGGGGGTAAGAGAAGTACTGTTGTTCTATAGCACACACTGTTGTGAGATGCACATACATTTTTACTTGGATTCCTATTAATTGACCTCAGCCAGTTGCACCTCCCACCTCTGTCTCAGAGATGAAATAGGCAAATGATGAGCTATATCTGTACTTCCTGTACCCCTTCCCTTGTCAGTGCAGCTTTCTTGATTGACTACTGTAAACCAGCAGTAATTAAGAGGAGAATTTGAGTCAGCTGTCTGCATACATGTGTTCAAATATATGTGAAACATGGGAGGAAAAACCCAAAGCCAAATATATGTTAATATGGATAGAAGACTGTGAACAAGATTTCCTGTCTCTCATGGGTGCTAACACCATGGGCTGTCTTAAGTTTAGAAGTTTGTCATGTTCTAGAAACCACTTTTTCTTTTGTGAGTAAGAATAACCCATGACTCAAAGTGTAGCGTCATTCCAGAATTGGTTTTGTGCTGTCATAGAGCTGAGAGCTTAGACACTGGCTACATTGTGCCTGTGCCAGCAGCTGTGCAAACACAGAACAGGATGGCAGTGGTCACCTGAAAGGGTGTTGGCTGTAGTCTAGGGCTCCTCGAAGTCACCCAGCATCTTCTGATTTCAGTAAGAGCTGCACTGTTCCTCTTGCTCTTTAACCCTAAGTGCACTGGCATGTAGGCAGGAATGATGTATCTACAACTGTATGTGAGATGTACTGATATATGTAGGGAAGTCTCTGAGCAAGAGGCAATTCTCTTAAGTGGCCAGAGCTGCTAAGTGGGCAAGTTTTCTTCCACACTGATGCCATTTACTGCTGTTCTGGGGAGAGGCAGTGTGCTCAGAGTGTCCAGCCACAAACCAGGAACTGTGGACTTCCTCTGGTAGCTGCCTTACTCAGTCCAGCTGTTGAATAGTAACTCGACCACTGAGGTGTCAAGAGTCTAGTTCTGTCAGGACAGTGTATGGTTTAGCACTCAGCAGGAGAGTTGGAATCCCAGAAGGCTGCTGAGACTGGAAACAAACTCTTGGCCTTTTAAATACAGAGCCATTCCACAGGGGAATGGAGCTGCCTAGATTCAGTGACATGTTTCAGAAGGTCCTTTGTGCATTAATGCTGGGGGAATATACGCCATTAATTTGATGGGGTGTTTCCTATCAGCACAGCGAGCCACAGTCAGCACAGGGACTTGTGATGGGGCATGGAAGGCCCATGGTAGTGATTTTGGTAGTTTCTTTCACAATACTTTGTTACTGTCTTACTTGTCATAACTTTTACTCTGTTGCCAGGTGTAGCCTTTAGGGTCCTTCGGGCCAAATAATATCCTGCAGAACATCATGGTTGCTTGGGAAGAGCTCTAAGTACTGGCTGCCTTCTACCTCATTTGTTGACTGCTCCCATCCTCACTCGAATCTGTGCTGTGGGTGGAAACATGTTGTTGTCTCTCTGTGACCATTTCGTCCTCTGTCAGCCATAGTCTGGGAGCTCATGAGGAGCGGGACTGTCAGCGCTCTCTGGGCAGGCTGGAGAGCCTTCACTCAGCACTGGCAATGCCTGTGGCTTGTACGAACATATCCAAAGCCAGCTTCACTTAGATACTTCATGTGCGGCAGGGGCCCTTTCCAGTGTTTTTGCCCAGTGCTCAGGATGTGTCTTTGCAACTTGCAGTGGCACCTGCCGTGGTGTGCCTCGTGTCTTCTCTGCAGCTCAGCTCACTGGTTCAGGGGCATCCTACAAGGCCTTCACAGGAGCTGGTGATTTTGAGGCAGGCTAGCAAGTGTCCCGCAGGATAAGTGTGAAGGGTAGAGGCAGTAATCCTCTGTGATTGACTCAGTGAGGTGCTTGGGATCTTTAGGAAAGCAGTACTTTCATGTTGCAGTTTTTCATATGTGATGGGAGCCAGGATTTTACATGCTATTTCATTCCAGTGGCTCTACCAGGCCACTGATGTGTTCTGGTGGTGACCAGAGATGTTGCTAACGAAGGAGTAGAACTAGTGGGAGAGTTCTGGGCTAAAATGTTCAGCTCCAGCTACTGAGCAGTTGGCTTATGTCATGGTATGGGGAGATTCACTGAACCTGTACCACCTTCTTAAATCTACAAGTATGCATGCTTCAGAAATCAGTGGTCTGAGTCAGCACAGTAGTTAACTATGATTTAAAAACAACACTGTGTTATTTTAAATAAGTTTGGGGGTTCACTTATTTTTCTTATAGTATATCAGAGTAAATAGCATAAAACTCCTTTTCTTAGTTTTTTGATTATGGTGTAATGAACTACTGTCTTGTCCTCTCATTTCCATCCTGTTTGGAATTCATATTTCTCTTATCTTTTATTTTATTTATTTCCAAATAGCTTCCATTGCCTTTCTACTGTGTTTTCAGAGTTGAACATAAGCAATGCAGTGTTTGAGGTGACTGTGTTAACAGCACACAGCATGAAAGCACAATGCACTCTGTGTTCCCCTGTAGTGTTTCTTTAATAAAACCTTTGATTGCAAAGGTGGGGGTTTTGGTGCATAGGGGATTTCGTCCCAGCTCTACTTAAGAAATTAACTTGAACAGTTGAAGTGCATGTGTACAAATTGTTCTGCCTTGGGCAGCCTGGCCAGCTTTATTTCTTACGTTGCAGGATGCTTGAGAGAGAGGCGGGAGCGATGAACTTTCCCTTTTTTTTTTTTTAAACAAACTTCCTGGGGCTAAACCCTCTTCAGGTTTATGTGGGAAAATATTTTCAAAACACATACTATGGTGAGGAAGTAGACTCTCTTCTTTGACAACCATTTTTATTTCTGGACTGCTTGTGGCTGAAAGGATGGTGTGGGGCTTTCCGTGTCTTAATCTAATGATTTAGTCATGTGAATCAGCTGAGTGAACTGTAACTGAAGTGAATTGTAGGTGTTAGAAAGTGTGCTTGCCAACAGCATTGACAAGTTCACGCTGATGTATAAACCAAGATTAATGGGCAAAAGGAGATTTTTGTTTCTACTTGTGACCTCAACTGAGATAACATGTGAAAAATTATCAGACCTAAGTGTTTAGGGAGAGTGTACTGATGCTGAAACTTCAGGTCAGCAAAGATTCTCTGGATCATGAGCCTGGATGATCCTGTGGTGAACCAAGGAGATACAGTTTTGTGGTGGTTTTAGGGACAGGGTACTGGTGAGTGTCTGTCCAGCTGCATGGAAAGCACCGAGATTACTGACAGGCTCTAAATGAATATAGGGATGAAAAAGCCTTCCATCTGCCAGCTGCTAGTTTTGGTTTGGCAGAAATGAAGGAGAACTGAAATTGCCATCGTCTTTCTGGTGATGGATGAGAATTGAATCTGTGAACTCAGCATTTTTTTTTTGCTAGTATGTCTCCCTGTCAGCCCCTTGTTTCTGCCATGAATGATGCTGACAGGGCGTCTTACCAAAACCAGCCAGCCCAAAGGAGCAAGGGGACTGGACCGTGAACGTTGAGGTACCCGTTCAGTGCTGGGGTTCTCTTTGAGGAAAGCTGTAATGCTGCCTGTATGAAGTACTGGTACAGTTCAAGGTGTGCCTTGGTCTGTTCTTCTGTAGACAAAAGCTCTGATTCCAAAGGTGCTCAGAAGGCACCTCTCATCGGCACTGCTGTTTCCTTTGTTTTCTGGGCAGGAGGAGAATGAAATTGTAGGTGTCTGTTATTCTTACACTTGAAATCTTCAGGACACTTTGTGCCTGTGCTGTGTCCTGCATTATTACCAAGATCTTTTCCTCTCTTGGAATATTGGCTGTCTTGCTTGATTTGCTTCCCTCTTTTTTCCCTTTTTTTTTTCTCTTTCTTTTAAACTTTGCTCAACCATTCCTTGCTCTTAGGGCACACATTATTCAGATGATAATTGTTTGTGCTCAGCCAGGGCATTAGACTGGATTTTGTTATTGCCTGCTGTATTGACTCCTGAAACTTTGGGGTACTGAGTGGAAGTGCTCAGAAGGGAGTGACCAACTTTGTTTACATGAGTTTTGCAGAGAGTGTGTGTGACAAGCAAAACTTCAGAGAACTGAAGCAGCTCTCAGCCCCTCCTTGATGGAGCAGTTTTATAGAGTCAGAGCCAGAAGGTCATGGTTATTCACCCGTTGATACTTCCTGAGGATTATTGTTATTTGTCCCTGAACAGGAGCTAGAGAGGGCATAGCTGCAATGCTGTAAAGCAGGTTAGATGGTTCCTGGGATCTGTAAGGGGAGTACTGATGTTAATTTAATCCCTTCTCATCCTTGGGAAGGAGTGAGCACACCTGAATGCTAGCATCATTTGAAAGGCATTTGGGTGGCATCTGTGAAATGCACTGGATTGTTTTCAGATCTGTTCCTCCGTGGATTTGTGCTGTCACCCTTGGGTCCTGTAAAGAGACCAGAGGTATGCTTGGTTCAGAGAGGCTGACCTTGCCTCAGGCAAATGTGAGGCTTGTTGTTTTGTACAGGCACAGTTCTCTTTTCTGTGGTTTGTACTGTGTTCAGACCTGGCAAAGAGAGTAACTGTATTTCCTAAAATACAGAGTACTTTGGAATACCTGACCCCCATCTGAATGCTCGATGCAAGTCTCTCCAAGTCCTAAATCCTTCTGGAAAAGGACATGGTGCTTTTAGAATGGGGGTTCTTCAAGCTGTCTGCAGCTGGGGCCTCCTAAGTTGGGGCACTCCAAATCTCTTGGTAGTGCTGAGATCCTTGGTTTTGGTTCTTCTGCATAACACCATTCTTCTTGTCATGTGAGTGGGGTAGCTGATGGTCCTAAGTTCTGGTGGTTCTTGTCCAGCACTGCCATGCTCCTGAGGGTGAGGTTCTTGGAGAGAAGGATCCTTCCTGTGTACTGCAGGTATGCCAGCTCTTAACTGGTTTTACTGGGAGTTGGGTGGCAGCTGACCCACATAAAGATAATGATATATAAAGAGAATGTACCAGCACCTAGTTTGCACAGTATAAGATATATAGTGTGCTTGTTCTTATGTCTGAGCTCTGCCAGTACAGTGTGTGTGGATCTTCAGTAACCCAATAAAAACTTAATTGAGGAGGAAGAGGTTTTGCACAGGTTGTAAATAAGCTGAGGTCGTTCAGCCTGGCCTGGGAAAATTGGTTGCACAAAATCAGGGGCCTTTAGGGACTAAAATAGTGCAATACCTTTTGTTGCTAATGGCAAGTGAGCAGGCAAGGATGGCATTCACCTGTGTCAGTGTGTGCTGCAGGGGTGGATCAGGATCTAACCCCAGGAGAGGCCACAAGGCCACACAGCTCCAGCTGACACAGCCCAGGCGGGAGTGGGGATTGACTCAGCTCTATTAAACCTGCCCCATCACAGAGAAATGGGCTGTGGTGGCAGCAGTTGTATCAACACCCCAGGCTGAGGCTGGACATGGAGTTATTACCCACAAAGGAACAAATTCCACCGCACTTGGCCTTTTTCTTTGCTCTTGGCACAGCTCCTCACACACGCTGAGGGTCGTGCCTGGCCTGTGCTGGCCAGCTGCCCTGGACCAAGCTGGGAACAGAAGCCCAGAAGTGCCCGTGCTCAGAGCTGTAAAACTGGTAGCTGGTATTTGTTAGTGCAAGTGTTCATGCAGACACAGCCTTAAAGGCCCTTGTTAAATATGTATGTGTGTGTCTCTCTCCCTCTCTCTGCTTTTTATTTTACTAGTGTTTTTGTGTGTCTCACTTAACTATGAAATGCAGGTGTCCCATATAACAAGAAGGGAGATAAAATTCTCTTTAATGGCTACAATTATACTTAACTATGTTGAGTCAATCTGGCAGATAGAACAACATGTTCAAACTGGCAGTTTATAACATAATGTCCTATTAGGTAGTAAGGAAAGTGAGGCCTTTCTGAGGAGAGTGGGGTTTTACAGACAATGCAGCATAGATTAAAAAAAAAAAATCTTGATGGCAAAGCACATCTTGACCCCCTTCTCTGCCTGCAGCCCGCCTGCCCCCAGGGCTGTTGATCAGCCACTTAGCCCAGCAAGACTGTCAGTGCCAGTTTGTAAAAGGTCATTTTAGTATCAAGGCTGTTGTGTCCCAAAAGTACTGGTACCACTGGGCAAGCTGGATGGCCAGCCAAGACTCTACACCTGCTCGTTGCAGGGGTGGGATGAGGGAGTGGGGTGAGGTTGTTTTGGACTTCGGTTGCTTGGGATTTTTTTTAATAATCCTGCAGCCTTTTAGAGCTGTATCTCTGCTAGTGTGATGAATTACAGCAGCATTTCCAATGGGGGAAATCTGACCATGTGGGCTGTATTTCTTTTTTTGGGGGGGAGGGGTGTTGGAGTGAGGTTCTTTGGTGTCAGAGTTGTCCTGAAGCCTATGAACACATGGGTCTTTTCAGTGGGTGGCTGCCAGGCATGTGGCTGGGGTAGCTACTGCCCTTCCTGCCTGGTTAATTAGTGATCTGAGCAGCCATCCTGCTTTCACTGATGTGGTTCGAGAAGGTGATTGGGGCAGAGGTGTTGGGTAAAAGTTTGGGTTTGCTTAATTTCATACACAGTTCCTAAGACCTTTTTGACATTTGCTCACTGAAGCCAACACAAGCACTCTTAAGTTTTCCGCAGTGAACCCTGGAATAAGCCAGTATCTTTATTAATAGTTCCTGCTTGGACTTTATATTCATATAGAAAATTAAAAAGAGAGAAGCTAACCATGACTTGGGTCTTATATAAATAAAGCAGTTGGGCTTTTTTGGTTGGTTGGTTTGGTGCTTTTTTGTTGTGTTGGTGGGGCTTTTTTAACTGTCATAGACTGTACGCCTAAGAATTGAACTGTAGGGATAGTTGTTCCTACCAAACCTTGAGCCATGCAACAGCACTCCCACTCCCCACCCAAAATGGTAGCAGGAGGAATCCAACAGTTGCTGGGAACCAAAACGGCTCAGCTTTCCTGGAGCTCTTGTTGCAGGTGGAGCTTCCATCAGGGAATATTGTAGGACTTCCATCTCAGCTTTTTTCATAAATCCTTGCCTCGCTATAAACATAGAGCACCAAATGAAACAGCTGAAAGTGTGATTTCTGCTGACACCTGCTCCCTGGGAACAACATGAAACAGCTTAAGGGGTTCAGAAACCAGTGTGGCTTGTACTGTAACCAGACTTTTCCTTCTAGTAAATGGCAAAAAGTTTAGCATCTTGCTTTTCCAGTATTGTGTTTCGATGAGCAAGTCTTTATCAAGCTGCCTGCTCTAGGGTAGTCATGTCTTGCCACTTTCCACAGAGAAATTCTCCCTGGTAATGTGTGTCACGCAGTATAAAGTGAGCCTGACTCCTGCAGGAAGGCAGCTGCCATGTTTTGTCACATCTGAGCAGCCCCATCAGGCACAGCTTGTCCCCAGTGCTGACCCAGCACCAACACAGAACAAGTTGCTGCCACAAAACTCTCGTGACCTCAGTGTGTGCCCTCCCTTCTGACTGCACAGCACACATGGCTGCTCGAAGCTGTAACCTGCATGGAGGATCAACCATTTTTTACTTGTACTTCTGGCTAGAACACTTGACCTATGCCTCCAGATGTGAAAAGCATGCAGTAGTAATGGGGAATAGACTGTTTGTGTTCCTGACAGGCATGGCCACTGCAGTTATTATCTAATCCATGCCAGGGAGGCGGGAAAACAAGTCACCAACAGACACCAGGGGCTGATGGTTCAGCTCAATGTTTCAACTCTCTTCAGCTGAGACCCTCTGGGACTGATAAAGGTGTATTTTCTGTTTGAAATAGGTGCAGTACTTCTTCAAGATTCTGGACAACTAACAGCCTCCATCCTCACCCCCTGCAAAAGACACGCACACAGAACAGTGTGTTCATTCATTTATTTGTCCAATGTTTCAACCTGACTGAAATACAAGATCAACAAGAGCACTGTACTCCTGGCTATTATTACATGTTAGAACATAGAGTTTTGCACTTTAGACAACATTTAACACCATTCTATGGGGTACTGCATTGCTTTTATAAAGTTTAAAATAAAGTTTTATTTTCAAACATGTGACTTTGGTTTATTTCATACATTACACTTTCTTGCAGAAAAAATAAAATTGTACAACTGCATAAATATAAAATTCTTCCACCATGAAAATGGCTAAAACATTCAATAAAGACATTAGCACCACAGTGTGCGATGCCTTCAGCAGGAAAAAAAAAAGAGAAAGAAAAGAAAATATACAAAGCAAAGAGTTATGCCTATCACTGCAGAGTGATAGTCTGACCCAGTCTCTCACACAACACACTGGAGGATGAGGGAAGAGGTGGAGAGAGAGACAGCATTCGCTACAGAGCACAGTACACAATCATCTATTCTCTTTAACTTCACTTAAGTTAGTTTCCCCTGCCACCCCTCCAAATAAAATAGCCTAACACCACAGAAAAGCCAGAAGCCTTATGGAGTGCTGTTAAATATCGTCTCACAGGTGGGCCTTTCTTTGAAAAGGAACAAAATAATGAGAAGTATCATGCCAGTTCTAGTCCCATTGAGTATTTACACCTTGGACAGCAAAAGTCTTTGCTCACAAGAAGTAGAAAACAGATACAATACATGGCTTGAAAAATGACCAGAGTATGCACCTATAGTACTGTACACTAAATAAAATACACAAGGCAGCAATACTTAGGGGCCAGAAACACTGCTTACTACAAGTCAGTTATGGAATCATAATTTACAGTAAAAATGGGCATGTCCCAAGGCTCAATTTTGTTTTCTTTTGTCATTTACAGTAGAATAAATATTTGTCGCTATTGCTACACTTTGTTTACATTCTAACCTAGTAAATGCAGAAAGCTAGTGTAAAGCATATAGATTACGTGTAGGTCCCATACGTATGACAGTTTGTTCAAGACTAGTAGGTTTTCTTTTTTGTTCTTTTTTTTTTTAACCTTTTTAAATGGCTAGGAGGAAGAGGGGGGAAGGAAGAGAGTTGTGCTTACAATCAGCTGCTTTTTATGTCAAATTTAATATCAAAGCGTCCCTGGAAGCGGTCCTTGTCGCTGTAGAGGATGTTCTGCCCGTAGGCCCTGCACTCCACGCGCACCTCCATGTCGTAGGTCAGGTTGGTGAACTGCACGGCCACGAGTGGCTGCAGGTACCGCGGCTGCAGCAGCTTGCCGTAGTAGGGGTAGTACTGCAGCCCAAAGCCAGGGTAGCCGCCCATCCCGTAGTACTCCACCGTGCCTATTTTGTCAGCATCTTCCTCTCGCTGGAGGAGGGAAGAGGAAGCACAACCCGTGACAATCAGCCACGCTCCTCCCTTGGCAGCCCTTTTCCCTAGCGGCGTTTGTTTTCCTCTGCTTTGGTCATCGCTGACCCCCACCTGGGGACAGCACGAGGATGTCCCAGAGGCAGAGAGGACACACTGGCACTGTTTGATCAGCACACACACAATAAGCACCTTCCTGCACACCTCGGCCAGGAAAAGGGCCTTGCTTTTTTAAAGCAGCAGCCACTTCATGCAATCGGAAACCACCACAGCTTCCTGTCGTGCCCATACAGTCTTTGCCTGTTTCTCAGCTGCTTCTCAGGCGAGTATGAAAACTCTTCCCTGGAATCCTTTTTTCAGGTCCAATACAGCACTTGGAAGCAAAATGGCTACTTTTCTGGATACCTTTAGCTATCTGGCCCTGCTCAATAACTCATCCATCAGTGGGACTTTGAGCAGCTCCTGTTCAGGGAGGGGGGAGATACCCCAAGCAAGAACCACCCCAATTTGCCTGTGAAAAGGCAGAGAGGGGTAATGACACTTGGGCAAAGACTTTGTCATTCCCTGCAGCTTCCCGACCCTGCTTTACTATATTTCAACTTACCTTGGCAGTGCAGTGAACAGGGATGAGATATGGGTTGTATTTTGCCATAACCTCCACAGGGAGGCTGTCATTTAGTGGAGCCTAGAAGAAATCCAGAATAAAGGGCCATTACATAGTGGACACTCCTCTGCAGACCAGAGCACCTTTGCAGCAACAAAGGCCAGCAGTACTGAAAATGTTAATTGGAATCCCTTCAAGAGCAGTTCCAGAGGCAACAGCTCCTGGTGGCTTCTTGGGACAGATAAGTAGCTTTACGCAGCTAGAAGCAGGAGAACTTAACCCAAGCAGAACTGTTATCTGTTCTTACAGCTTTACCTGCTGTGGATACAAGCAGTTCAGGCTATTTTTAATTCCATGGTGTCACTGGGATGTTTCACAGCAGAGTGTCTATAGCTAGTGAGGCTTGTTTGTGCAAAGCTCAGGCAGTGGCAGGAAGAGATGCACTGTGGAGGATTTGCCACCTGCCTGCCAGGTGTGTGCATTAAGGACTGGAAATGCACAAGAAAGAACAAAGAATAACAGTCACACCCTGAACTTTGACACCACCTATAAGGAAGGACAAAAGCTCTGGGTATGTCAGGGCAAGGCATGAGTGCCAACTCTGATAGTCCAACCATTAACCCAGATGGTCTTTGGTCTCTTAAGTGCCGTAGACTTGCTTGACAACCTTGCAGTTTCAGATCTGCTTTACACACACCTTGCCCAACGCAAGAGTTACAGTGTCTAGCTGAAATGTGTACTGAGGAATACAGGTACTGCCTTGGATACATGTCACTTCTAAATGAAACATTTAAAGTAATTTCTTGACTAGACCCTGCTGTCTGACGCAGTCTGGGGCTTTTCAGAGCTCCATGGCAAAGAAAAGAGGAACACACCAAACCCTTCACTACCCCAGTCATCAAATACGCACATCTCGTGTCATCCCACAGCCACCACATAACAAGCACAGCACATTCCTGCTAAAATGCACTCCCTATTTCAACCACGGATCAGATAAACTCATTTATTTTAGCTTGGGACAGGCTCCCCTAGAAGAAAAGTGGTCCTCAGGACTTGCTAGGTGGACTGCACCATTCCCTGACCTCGACTGCCCTGACAGATGGTAGTGAAGGCAGTGTAGAACATCATTTGCCATGGTCTCCATCCAGAAGATGGGAGTGGCAGGTTTTGCACACCACCTTATTCAACAGCACATGCTTTGACACTGAATTCTTGAAGAAATTTTTAGCATTTAAATGTTGGGGGGAAAAAACCAGAAGTAAAAGCCATGGATACCCAGATTTACATCCTTCAGCATTAGTGCAAACTTGTATTCAGGTGCAGCATAGAGCAACCAGGTGACAGAGACATCTGATAGCCTCTGGGAAACCACATTAAATAACCTATAGATCTCCTCACCGTTCTTGCAGCTGTGCCTGACTTTCAAGTGTAGTTTACTCTTTACAGTCTGTGTTTCAGTCTGGTAGTTAATATTGGCACTTATCACTTAATTAAGCAGTTTCAGCAAGGCAGACAAGTTTACACTGCCTGAGGAAAGAATTGAGTGAATCAGGGCATGACACAATGTACTGATGTTACTACAGATAGAGTTGGTCTGGGATGGTCCCATGGAAGCATACAGGAATTTAAAAGAGGGTTTATGAGTTTGAACAATGTGCCCCATTGCAGGAACTCCATTAACAGGCTCAGAAGTTAGAGATCAATAACCAGAAAGTTGCACTGTGAGGTTCACTGCTACTTGTTACCATCTTGCACAGTTTTCATTGCTTTTTAATGAAAACTATTTTTAAACTCAATTCCTCAAATAATCTCACAATTTATCCTCTGCAGAAAGGGCTTAATACTGATCTCTTTTCAAAGACCCAAAAGCAGACACAGCAAATCTGTAGCCAACTCCTCAGTACCTTCTGATAGAAGGGGAAGAGGTACTTGCCTGAGGTTTGAAGCCAATGATTCTGTTGAGCTTGACAAGGATGCATGGCTTGCCATCCTTGTACCCAAAGGTGGGATCGTTTAATCCAGAACAGTTTTCCAGCCATTCGCGTTTGAATTTGCAGACCTTCTTCTGGCCCTGGATATCATTATATGGTCCTCTCTCCTTGTAGTCAGTAGGTACGTCTGTCACAGCAGGGGAATGAAAAGGAAACCATATGCAATGCGATCTTTTACTTGTCAGAAACACCATTGCTTATGTAGTTCTTCCCTATGTAGTTTGGATTTCCCGGTCAGCTTCTACGTTCAGTGACACCTACACACAGTTGAGACTCACACACAGCTGCCCCTCCTGTGGGGGCTGGTCCCAGACCAGCAAGTTCTCAAAGGGTTTGTTTTATAACTGAGGATTCTTCCAGAACACAAGAGAGAAATCACGTTTGAAACCACCTGACTCAGATTTTTTTTTTGGTCAGCTTCTACAAGCAGGTTCCCCTCCGATTTGATATGCACATATTATGAGGTGATAGTCTCATTTACATGATTACATTTTCAAGGCTAATACCTCCTGGATGTTTGGCTGCATCTCATCAAGAAAACCAACACTGGCTTCAGCAAAGTCATCAGTAAAACCCGCATGGCTTTCAGAGAGGATAAGGTCAGCACCACATGCTTCAGAGAGTCAGCTGCAACTTTCTCCAAGTGGAATGTGGGAGTTCTCAACCATATAACCTTTACGATAAGCTGCTAAGTATGTCCCAGTGTGGTCTGTCCAAACAAAATTAATGAGCAGCCATATGACTGAAGCCAGAGCCTGCCAGTTTACCAACATGCTGCTGGCTACAATCAAGGGAACAGCTGAAGACCAAGCCCACCACTGCTCACCCTCAGCTTCTGGGGAAACTGACACAGGCATCAGAGGCCTGTAGGAAACAATCGAGACTTACCCCCACAGTCCTGAAATACTATGTTTTCAGTTTGCTGATCAGCACTGTAGTCCTTTAAGAAGTTCTCGAGGTTTCTTACATATGGATCGTAACTTTTGGGATCAGAGGCAGTAAAGGCAATTTCTGTCTTTTGAACCTGGGGGACTTGAGTCAGTCCTAGGAAAAGCAAAATCAGAAAGAAAACATTAAGTACACCTTAGAGCTACACAGCCTCCAGGCAATACAATCACACCATGAACATAACTCCTGAGAATAATCTCTATTTTTCAGACTTAAGAACTTTGACAAAACTGCTTGAGCTCACTTGAGTTCTTAGCTCCTCTTTCCAACAACAGTCTTACATATTTATCACAATGTTTGCATCAGGTAAGCAGACAAAAAAAAGTAAATCACAAAATGCAGAAGGGTTGTTACAAGTAAAAGCTTTCCTTGAGAAAACAGTCAACCACAGGTCCACTGTGCACTTCCACCTCCTCAAGGAGGGATGGGAAGCTGTCTGCACATGAGACCAACCACACAGAATGCACATATCCCCAACAGGCTGACTTGAAAGCCTGCAAACCACACAGTGTTTGGGCTGGTTTATGAGTGGACATCCAAGCTGTCCGCTCATAGATGCTCACAATAAAAGACAAGAGAGGTTCCCCAAGTCAGGTCACTCTCTGCTAGCTGTAATCCACATTGCCTTTGTGTAGTCCTGTAGGATTCAGGGCAGGAGACATTTTCTCTCTCATCAGCTTGATTGCTGCCTCCACTGTTTTCACTGTGGAACTGGGTATTTCTGCTTGGAGAACTCATCTTCTGAGCTCTCTCATCAGAAGCTCATCACCAAGTAGGTGAGTAGGAAATGCCACCACACAGGAGAGTTGTTTAAAAGACTCTACAGATTTTGAGCTGTGTTAACTGGCTGTGCTTTAGACTCCAGAAGGATGAACAGAAAAATAATGCATGGAGAAGTAAAGGGATTATAGACAAGAAATGCCTACAGATGAAAAGCCCCAACTTCTTTGTTCTTCATTGGGGAACTTGGAAATAGTTGCTCCTGTGCAATGTCTAGGTCACATTTTAATTGACCATATTGATGCATGGCTAACACTTTAAACTTAAGTAATGGGAATTGAGTTCATGCTGCTTTTGTGGCAGCCACTGTAAATATTGAGGTCTTGACTTAATTCAGTTTGTCATACTCATTTTAGCAAGATTGAGAAAAGGAGCAGGGGAGCAGCATTTGCTTTGACAGCTTTCAGAACAGGCCTGTTGCCAGCAAGTTCCTCTGGTGTAAAACCCAGGCAGCTTAGCTGGCTGGCCCCAACCCACAAGAGCTTGTGACTCCAGCAATTTTTCCAAAGCCAGTTAAGTGCTTCTGCTTAGTCCCTCCTCAGACCAACTCACCACTCCCCTCAGCCCCCCTTCCACTGCCCACTAACTTGGAATTTGTAACCTAGGACAAAGATTAGCTTTGTTCCCCTAAACACAGCTCCTGGTCGCTAAAGACTGCGAGACATGCAGCAAGAAGCTCAGGTGTTTCATGTTTTATTCCATGAAGCAGCTTTAACTGCCCAAAACTGGTCCAAATGGACCAGGCTGAGCGTTAAAACTTTAGAAGCAAGTTACTATTCCAATAGCAGAATACATCCTACCTTCCGAAGTCAGTGGCTTTCAAACCCTTTTCAAGCAATTACTTGTTTTGTTGCTTCACAAGCAGTTATATATAGACTAAATACGCGTGATTCAATTTTAGTAAGGGACTTCAATCCCATCCTGCCAAGCCCTTCTCGCGTTACCGCTCAGCTGGGAAGCAACAGGCTCAGAGTCACCTGAAGTAGCTGCCTGGAATTGCAGGAGAGGCAGACCAGACCCTGGGTACTCTCCTGGGTCTGCCTTTTCTAGAGTTCAAGTTACAGGTGTGTCATTCAAGTGTATACGTACAAAAATAACCCCAAACAAACAAAAAAACAATCTAGGAAAGAAAGCATGGCCAGGCTTGTGAAGTTATTTGCTCAGGACCTCCCCACCTCCATTTCCTGTCTTGGCCAATGTAATGCATAAGGGCACTCACACAGGCCTGGCAAAGGTGAAATGAAGGTCACCAATACACACCCTGTGGTTTGCAAAAGCCACTCAGTAGAACATCCCAGTACTCTCTTTAGGAGAGCCTGACCACCAGTAAGTGCAGTCCTAAGCCAGCCCTCTGCCCATAGACAAGTGACTTGGCTGGGAGAACAGACTCCCACCCCAAAGCATCCCTGTCTTGCAAGCCTTCACAGACCTGCACTGAAGCCCAGGCAGTAGCACTATCCAGCACGAGGGAGCCACCATTCCTGCCAGGTAGCCTGTGGCCATAGCTTTCTGCCTAACTGGGGGCAATTCCAGGTACTTGGATGAAGCAGACTAGACCAGGCTTTGGTACATTGGTGCTTGCTTTGTTTAGGACAGGAGCAAAATGGAGACCAATCTTCCCACTTATGAAGGAAGGAAGTAAATCTTGATGATTATGAAAGACTTGTCATGAAAAATACATTTTTTAAATTAGGTTAAATTTATTACTTACTGGCTTTCACCACAACCTCCCTTCTGACATGCCTGCAACTGACTGGATGCAGAGCCCTAAGCACTGATTTATGACTTCCTTCTTTGTTCTCCACCCGCACATCCCATAGCCAAAATAAAACGTTTCTGTGCTGTTACCAGAGCAGCACTATCACTGAATTATTCTTAAGCAATCTTGTGTAAAAAAAACAAGTGTGTTTTATGATGACAGGAAAGAACCCCTGCATAACACTTTTTTCTGGAACGTTCTCTAACCCCCAACCAGGTAACTGATGCAAGTAGGGACAAGGAAAAAAAAATGACAAAGCTGAGCCATTACAGTGCTGCATCCCATAGGCCCTTGGACATCCAAGGAAGTGCATGGCTCCAGTGAGTTACCAGCATGAATGGAGCTCTTAGGGCTTCATGCACATGAGGAAGCCATTCGTAAGCAAGCCCTATGGGAGGAAAGAAGCAGTCTCAAGTGCGTTCACAGCCAGGAGTCTAAATCTTCTCCCCACCTTCAGACTGCAGTCTACGTAACACAGTTCCACATCTCATGCTATTGCCACAGAGGTGCATCATGGTGCCACACATGGTGATACTCTTCCTCCCACTGGAAAGAATCAAGGAACTTACTGCTAAAATACTGCCAAACTACAAAATTGCTACAACTGGCTTTTAAGAATTCCTTGCTGAGAAATAAGATTCCCATCTTCACTTGACTGGCACTGTCCACATAAATGATGAGTGATACCTTGACTTGGTAATGAACGCCATTTTCAGGTTGGGTTTCTGTGAAAGTACAAGGATATAAAACACTAAAAAACATATGTAATTTTTTTCCAGCTACAGTTCCACTTCCAAAACACTGCTGCAGATTAAAATCACATTTATTCAAGTTCATTTAAAAACCAATTTTCCACATAGATTTTATCATTCTAAGCTGTAAGAGCAAGATTTCAGGCAAATGTGTCCTGAGGGTGAAGAGGAAGAAACTAAAAGTGGGAAGTCAGGTTTGTTACTAGGAATGGGTGTGTAAGTCCATAGTAACCTCTCTTGCTTCACAATAAATGATCATTTATTTCTAAGTACCATGTAATCTTGGTTCAGAAAGAGTGACTGCTCCTGGGATGACAAAGACGACAAACTGAGTGATCACTACACCCCACCTCCCTAAACAAGGATAGATTTTAAAAGCCTCCATATCAAGCAATGTCCTTCCAAGCTTCCAGTCACCCTCTACCTCATCCTCAAAGTGCAAAAAAGCAAGTGGAAGTGTTCTAGAAATGCAGCAAAACCTGCTTGACAGTAACACCCCTGGAGCTTGAGATTCAGAGATTTTTCCAAACACAGGTGCTGAGACAACAAGAGATACAAGCAAAAAAAATGCAACTTCACAGGAGGCAGCATATGCTCCTTTGAGGCCTTCCTGCTGCTCTCCAGGCTAAATAAGCCAAGTGAGGAACACACATCAGAGCAGCCTTTTCCATGATGCACTCACTGCCCAGGCAGCACTTGAAGCAGGGACACCTGAAATCCCCTGGCTTGAGCAGGGATTCTTCCTTCCAGCCTCCACTTCCAAAGTGCCTCAGGCAGCAGTGAGCTTTGTCCCCTATGCCAGCCCCAGTGATGGGATGACAGGATGCTGCTCCAGAGGATGCACACCACAAGATGGCAGGATACGCAGCCCAATTTATATTGGGATGGGGAAGGGGAGCACGAGAATGGAGGATTATTTTTTAAACACTCAGGTCACTGTTTAAGAGGCAATATCCTCATCCTTCCCTATGAGCAGGGTAAGTCCTCTGTGCTTAAAGCAGAGTCCAAGCCTGCAGCACACGTGGAACTGGGAGGTGGGGCTGTGCAATGGCAGGGCTGGACAAGGTGAACTGCACCATCCCTTCCTCCACCACAAGACAAAAGAAGGAAAAAAAATAGTATAATGGAAAGGTACAATACTCAGCTTGCCCTGAAGCCCTGTATAACATTCCTGCTGTGTTCAATGCAGAAACCAATTACCATATTAATGACACTTGGCTACAAAAATAGCACTTTATGGCTTTCAATGTTATACCCATGTCAATAACTCAATAAAACACCCTGTAGGTTCTGTGGCTGTTATGAAATCTGTTGTATTTCAGAACAAGAATGATATTCCAGCAGTCCTTACACTGCACTTAGTCTGCAAATTCTGAAGGGAAGTCTAGTTTCCCCTTTCCCAGGCGTTCTGGGCTGACACAACAGGGACTTGCCCAAGAAGGACAGAGCCCTCTAAGAAAAATAAAACTAAGTTTTCTGGCTTCATAGAAAATCCAGGGCTCTATCAAGCTTCCAGTTTAATTACTCAGCTTGCAAATTTTCCCACAAGAACCAGGAATTAGAATTGCTCAACATCCTCTTTTATATAGTTAATCATCTGCAGATGTCTTAGATCACAAGAAATTCAAGTTTGATGCTCATCAAGCACAGCAGTGAACAGGGCCACACGTTTATTCACTGTCAGGACAGCAGCTGTGCTTGCAGCACAGGAGAGACTCCTGCACAGCAGTGGAATAAAGTAGGCATTGCTGACCTCCCAAAGACAGCAGTGCAGCAACTTGTATCGTGTCCATCTCTCTGAAAGCCTACATCAAAGGGTTCTTTTTGACTTGTGGTCTAATGGCTGCTGTGCTACAGGACGAGGAATATACTGGTCACAAAAGAGCCAGCCTTCACCATGCCTTACACCCAGCCTGTCCACATCTGTAGGAGCTGTCGCATGATGCCCTGCAAAAGGACCCAGTGCTATTATCTATTCATTATTTTCTTGAAGTTGTATGCATGTGACACTGCAGCTTGGTTCAAAGCCTTTGCTTACTGGCTGCCCATGCCATATTCAGGGAGCTGGATTTTTTTTCTCCTTGATTTTAGTACATGCCATGAAAGGCCATTACAAAAGATTCCTGACAACCTTTTCATTGTTCCTCCATTTTGATTTCAGCACACACTATAAGACCATCTTGAAATTCAATTCCTGTTGTTTAAAAAAAAGCCCCAGAAAACATGGTGCAGTACGCAATTAAGAGATGAATAAAAATCCTCTGCAGGCTGAAATCTTCCACAGAAATTTTACCAGAGTTGTTTTGAAATTGGAATTGTAAACTGCTATTTCACAGAAAGCGAATGGTTTATCTAGAATGAGTAATTATGTGACATCTGGCTAAACAGCAGGTCTATCTGGATGAGACCCAAGATCCATGGGCTTCTCCGCTAATTATTTCACGTCTGGTGAGACCACTGGACTTCAGCCGGGGAAAAACACATTATTAACAACTACCCCACCATTAGCTGTGTTCGCTTTTCAGATGCAGCTAATGGCTCTGGGCTGTATCACTGACAGTCCTTCATGCAAATGTCAGGGCCCGCTGCAGAGACAACAAAAAGAGCCACTTTGGAGTGCTTAAGGCAGCATTTACCCCAGCCATAGTGGTACATGAAGTGTCACACTAGCACAGCAGTTCCAGTCCCTGTTCTGTCTTTAAAAAACGCTGGTGAAAAAGCAGTTATCTGCTAAAGATTATCCTTTGCTGAGCTATAACACCATTTGGTGATGGTGACAATTCATTCCCCGTGTTTAGGGCAAAGATTCACTGCACTGCAGACAGCGCAGCTGAAGACACAGTGCAGCACCAGAGCCAACTTCTGTAGCTACAAGCCATCAGCCTCACAATTGTCACTTAAATACCACTGTTATTAAAAGCTTCTGAACTGTTTCACAGAGCAACTGGAGACGGATCGTTAGGATCCCGAGTGCCAAGCAGCCTCAAGGTCATTGGCAATGTGGGAAAGCAGCAGCAGTTGCGCAGCTCCCCCCCGCGCTCCGAGCCGCTGGCTGCGGGGATCGGATAGCGCAGCACAGCCCGGGCGGGCGGGGCTGGCAACCTGCGGCAAGGGCTGCTCGCTCCATTTGCCCCATAGCCACTGCTAGGGCCATTATTTCAACTGTGAGCAGAGATTTCTTTTTGCCTATAAGGGCAGATCACGTATTAGCAACTACAAGACCCACCTTTAACCTTCCACAGCACAGTCAATTGAAATATCCACTAGGGAAGACTAACCCCACCCCTGGATCACAAACTGTAGTTTAGTGTTGGGTAATAAAATTCAGTAAGCCCACCCAGAAGTGGTATTGTCCTCTTTCTCCTTGGTGAAGCTGGCATGCACAGTGAAGCCAGCATTTTACCTTTGTCCCTTCACTTACCCATGTAGACAGAGTGGCTATGAAGAAACTAAAAAAAAAAAATCAAACCTAGCTTCCTCATACAGCCAGTTCCCGAAAGCGAAGCCTCTTAGCCTCACTCTATCAGTTCAGCTTAGGGGAAGGGAAAAGTAAACCAGGTTCAAGCTCCTCTCAAAGAGGAGACATCTTTCATGTGATGCAACCTTTAATTCTAGCAGGATTGCCTTCAAGCCCCAGTACTGCTAACACAGAAGGCTGAGAACATACCCACCCCCTACAAATATGTGTTGCAGCAACGACATGCGTATTTCATCCTCCTTCTTGAGGTGAGTAACCAACCCCGCCTCCCCAGAACAGCTTGCACCAAGTCAAACATGGGTCTCCTATTTAGTTACCTGGAGGTGCTACTCGATCCTGGTATTTGGGCTCAAATTCACTGACAGTGAGCAACATCACTTGGATGGTCCCAATGAATATACCAGCCAGGCAGCCGTAGAAGATGACATAGAAGAGGAGGATCTTAACTGCAAGAGAAAACAAACAAAGAGGAATCAAATCAAGCCCTCTTGGCAGTCACGTTTCAGGACAGAATTTCCAACCTTCACCACTAGCAAGGAGGAGCCCAGCAGAGTGAACTCAGATGTTGCAAAGACATATATGTAACAGTGAGATTATACCCTGATGCAGACAGGACATGTAAGTCACTCCAGTTGTTTGGGGGGCAGGAAGCATGAGCCCCTGATAACCTAGAAATCCATGAATCAGGATTTGGGATTATAAAGACTAAACCACATTCCCTTGTATTTTTTTAAGGATCCCTTGGCTGACCCAGCACTACCTTGACAGGTTCTCGCAGCTGACAGACTGTCAGTGATCCAGGCACCCAGTAGCAAAAAGCCAGACTATGGGTGTGCTTGAAGGATACCCATTCCACACAGCTCTGGGGTTCAAGGCTATTTTTAGGAGCAGTAACAGTAAATGTTTCATTCAGGTTTACAAGCAATTGCAAAGCCTGATCTCTCCTAGTAATTCAGGCTATCATCTCCAATGAAGACAACAGGAACAGAATTGAGGCCCAAATTAGCTCCAGCACTCCACCTCAAATGTAGGAAAGCACTCATAACATGTCACAGTACTGCACATTTACCAGCCTTGCGTGCCTACAAAGGCACTCTGGCACTAGCCACACCAATTAAAGACTGAATTACATAATAAAGATTGAATGTAGTTTTGGTCTAAAGGGAATATCTAGAACAATCCAGGGCAGAGGGGGCAGGGGTGGGAAGAACAGAGAGGAGACTGGAGATGCAGCATGGCTCAGACTCTGGGTATCAGTTACCAGTTTACAAGGATTATCTCAACTGATTAACTGCACAGTAACACGCTGTACTACACATCACCAGGCTGCCTACGAGGCCTATGCCAAGCAACTATATGTTAATCAGGCTGCAGGAACAAGCAGAGACCAGGAGTACTTGACAGCAAGCCTGCTTGATCTCAGGCTGTCCTCATCTAGTTGCAAACAAAACGGACGTGGTTTTATTTGAAGGACCTCAAGTGACGAGCTACAAGGAAAGGGGAAGAACCATAGGTGGAAGTATTCCTCCTCACTCCCACCATAAAATAAAAAAGCTACGTCCTTAGAGAAGCCTCACAATGAAAGCTGGAAGTTCTGGTGGTTTAAAGTCTATGAAAGACAGGTGAGCAGGAAGGACAGCCAGCAACACAGAGGCTGAGGGACACTGTCAGAAAGGCACTCCATCCTTTAGTCTTCCTCTTGTGCACCAGAGGCAGAGGAGGCAGCCAGGGCTGGAGGGCAGAGCTGGGTGAAGTAACATGGTGCTCCAGGAGTTAAAGCACTCTTTGGTATCCAGGCAGCGTAAAGCAAATGGCCGTGACGTCAGGGACGTGTGGAAATTTTTTCCAGAGCACGGTCATAGGAGGTGCTGTTGTAACAAACCAAACACTAATGCTGTTGTCTGCAGCGTAATGCCTTTGAGTTTTGTAACATCAAAAGGCAAACGCTGGGAGGTAGCTTATTTAATCAGGTTCCCAGCCAGGATGCTCTAAACGCCAAAGACACCTTAAAGGTCAAAACCACTCCGAGGTCTCAGAAAATACGCAGTGGCTCTAGCAATCGAGCACCACAGGGTTGAACGAGAAAGCCTCCCGCAACAGGTAGGCTTAGAACAGACGAATCTGATCATCAGCCTGCAGATCGACTCAGCAAATGCAAATCAGTCCTAGGCAGATAGGTACGGGCACTCTGGGAGAAGGACCTGGTTCAGCCTCCGCGTTTGAAGCACTGCGCAGTTGCCTGGTGCCTCAGGAGCAGAAAATACCTATCCATGCGCACCCACAACCCAATTCTGCTCACGTAAAGATACGGCAGATGCCTGCTCTAGTCCGCCCGCCAGAGCTGGCGGCTCTGGATGTGGTATCTCCGGCTGATCCATTACAACAGGAGCTGAATTCAACATCGCAAGGGTGGCAACACCAGCTGTGGATGGCAGCAACTGGAATGCTGCCTATTTGTGTAAAGAAATTGTTAAAAGACTCTTTAGTCTAAATGCTATTTGTACAGCACCCAGTGAACACACCATAAGCATTCAATCAGGAATGCACATAGAACCATTTCCTTCTTGTGGAGACATTAAAAGTCAATCGCTCCCTCTCAGCGCAGTAAAACTCGCTCGATTTCATTTATCCAGAGAAAATACCAAAAAAAAAAAAAAAAGAAAAAATGGAAGAAAGAAAAGAAAAAGCCACTGTGCGGTCTAAGGCAGATGAGGGCTAGGAGGTCAGGCTCCCCCGACGGCGATGCTCCCGGGCCGGGCCAGCCGCCGGGAAAGGAAGGAGACCCAAGGACGAGGCGCCCTCGGACAAGGTCGGCCCGACCCTGCCTCACCCCCGGCCCCACCTGGAGCCGCACTCAGGGGGCAGCGCCCACCGGCCCCGGTCCCGCCGGGCACCGAGGGCAGCGGGCAGGGGAGCCCCCTCCGTCCGTCGGTCGGTCTGTCCGTCCCTCCCTCGCCCCGCGCCCAGCCCCCCGCCCCGGCCGCAGCCCCGCCGCAGCCGGCAGAGGCGGAGCGCCGG
>WBMV01000074.1:326876-459766 GCA_013396655.1 Campylorhamphus procurvoides
GCCGGGCCGGGCTGTGTCGGGGCGTGTGTGTGTGTGATATGTGTGTGTGATGTGTTATCTGTGAGTGTTATGTGTGTGATGTGTTGCCTGTGTGTGATGTGTGTGTGTGTGATATTGCGTGAGTGGTGGGTGTGTGTGTGTGATATGTGTGTGAGGTGTGTGTCTGTGTGTGTATATGTGTGTGTGAGTGTTGTGTGTGTGTGTGTGTGTGTGTGAGCGAGTCCGCCCGCCCCCCGCACACCTGTGCGCGCCGCCCCGCGCACGTGCCCGCCTGTTCCCGGTGTTCCCGCCCCTCCCGCTCCCTGTGGGTCCCGGCTCCCCGCAACAGAGCTGACCGGCCGGGCGCTGCTGAGCATCCCCTCCCTCTCTCCGTCCCTCCCCTGCTCCCGGTCCCGCCGCGCTCCGGAGGGCTCGCGTGTAGCGCGGCTGCGGAATATCGAGCGCAATCAGCTCCGCCGCCTGTGCCCCGGGAGCACCTGCCGGGAGCACCTGCCGGGATGGGAGGGGCGGCCACCAAAGGTTCCCCGGGGCTGGTGGGACCTGCCCGTGCCCTGAGCCGGGGAGGAGGGGACACGATTCACACAGCCCACCGCCGCAGCTGCCCTTGCTGAAGGGGTGACCTTCAGGGCGCTGCACAAACGCCGCTGCCGCACCCCCAGGGGTGTGGGGTTTCTCTGCGGGGACACCTCTGTGATCACAGCTAACTGCTGTGCCTTGATCCCGTGGTACCATTACGGGACACTTAAATTACATCTGTAAATCCAAGCATACTTGGGTTTACCTCTGAATTTCCGCTTGGGTTGCAACATTGTATTCCATGTATTTTCTTGCCCTTAAGCTACTGATACATTCTCTGAACTTTAAATCCATCTTTTTCTTTTTTTTTTTAATGAGATCTGGGAATTGCTGTGAATGCACATAAGATGGGCCTTCCCTTGGTACCATCTATCAGGTGCATATTCTGGAGGTTGCCTGCAAAAATGACCTAGCCTGGAACTGATAACCACCCTGCCACCCACCCAACCTCAGCATGCTCTTCTCAGGTCTCAAGAAGTGGCCACCATTATCTCCTACCCTTCCTAAGCCATCAAAACTAGCAGTCACAGGTCAAGAAACAACTGAGACCTTCTTTTAAGGCTGTCAGCCTTGACTTACTGGACCCACACGAGGTCCAGACAGGTCAAATACCCTCAAGTCACACCACCATACACGGCACTGGCTGAGCATGACCTCCTTGGCTTTGGGCATATGACCAGACTCCTCAAAGCTATGAAGGCTTGTAGGTTAGAGGTACAGGGAGGTCCTGTGCCTAAAAGGCTGTATGTGTTTAATTGGGAGTGTCTGTTTTGCTGAATGCTCCATGATACATCATACATGATCAAAGGGAGCCATGTGTGCCACATGGATTTGCATCCTAGGTTAGGAGAATCAGTTCTCAGTGGTGTTTATGTGATGGCAAGGAGCTGGTCAGTCACAGGAAAAGGATAACTGAAATCTCTCTTTTCTTCCTGGTGTCTGGTCAGAGCTGGTCTTTTAAAAGAGACCTGCTGATGGTGGGTGATAACAAGAGCAAACACAGACAGCAGTATCTGATACCCAAGTGAACATCATCTACGCTGCAGAGAGGACAGTATCAGTTACAAGTTAAGGCAGCTGTGATTACAATCAAGCCAATAAATAGATGAGCACTGCTGAAGGAAAATACACCCATTTTTAACTCCCCAGACCTCAGTGCAGTTGCTGCTCTCACCACTACTCTGTTTTTCTCAGCTGCTGGGCTGCCCATTCTGCACTGGCCACTGAGGAGCTGAATCAGCTCTCCTTCCAGTGCCCTGGGTGCAATTTACAGCCCAGGTATGGCACCCTAGAGAGGGCAGCAGTTTGAGAATTATGTAGAGGTGTGTGGTGATGTCACCCAAGCATCAAATATACTCACCAGACAGCCTGCACTTGAATGCTCTATGTCTCATGTTATCTGTGAGCCAGGACTCAGTTTATCTGCTCTGCAAAGGAAAACACCATGTGAGTTAGTTTGAGGCAAATGCAACAGCAACAGTTGGTGCTGTCCTCTCCTTCTTGCCCTCTGCCTGAGCAAGGGGGTCATCCAAAACAAAACAGGTATGGGATATTCAGGGAGGTTCCTGGTGATACTAAAATCAGGGAAGATTCAAATGGGAATACACTCTTCCACAGCTTTGTTTTCTATGACCATGGAGAATGAGTTTGGAGAAAGCAACTAGAGAGTATCTAAATAACTGTATCACAATTAGATGGTAAATGGCCACCTGGAAACGTGATCTTCCTCTGAGCACACACCACCACTAAAAGCTCTAGTGGTGCTGGTGGAAGCCAAGCTGCAGGAGCTCCTGGCTTCATCAGTGTTTGTTCAAGGATCACTGGGAAACTCTCTCCTCTTCCTGAAAGCATCTGTATTTCTGTATAAATACACAGAGAAGTCCTGCTGGATTGGCAGTGTCCAGTGATATCAAATCCTCATGGCTGCAGAGGCCGGGGGTTGCAGGATCTGTAATGGGCAAAACGCCTTTCATGAGGGTTGCAGACTATTCCTACAAACTCTTTCACACAACTGAAGACTCTGTCCCATGCATGCTTGGTATGCACACTTCACTTGATGTCTGTGAATTATCCTCTCAGAACAGCAGAGCTAATAGGCAACAAGGTGCCAAATTTTATTCAGATTTACTGTTTGTTTGGCTGTTCAGATATCAATCAGGCTGTCTCTAAGGCCACTACTATATGATCTGATCTTTTAAGGCGATAAGGGCCTGAGGCAACATTGGAAACTGCCAAGAACAAAATGTGCAAAGCAATGTATGTCCAAGAGATTAGCTGCAGGACAAAGGATGGGGCTGAGGAAAGCTGTGCACCAGCACCTACAGAGGAACAACCTACGACATAGAAGAAGTTGCTAAGGGTTTATTTCACTGCTTTGAGCAGTTCGCATATGAAGAGCACCCTGATTTTCTCCTGTGGGTTTGGACATAACCATCAGTGAGATTCCCACTTTCTTGGGGCCTTGTGGGACTGGGAGAAGGCACGTAGGGGAAGGAAAGGTGTCTCACTATGGAGCAGGAGGATGGGCAATTACTTCTAATGGAGCAGGAAAAGAATAGTGCCCAGCACAGAGCAAAACAAAGTAATGATTTGGCTGGCTTGGTGATTATTCTGCCCATTAGCACCATTTGAAGGGGAAATGAGGCTGTGCTGCTGGTGGTCACATACAGGAACTCTGAGTAATGTGTGATCTAGAAACATCTCTGATGGTAGCTGTGGATGATGCTGTGATATGCAGCAGGAGACAGGCATGCCAGGGCAGGGAGTGACTCTCACAGACTGCTGGACCAAGTGCTAATTATAAGATGATGGAAGTGTGCAAAACGGCCTCAAGTAGTTACTATTTGTGGGCTGCCACTGCAAACACTGCCATGGGGGCTCCTTGGGCTGGCATGCCCAGGAGCTCAGAAAGGACAGCTGTTCAACTGCTTGGCATCAAGCCTGCATCACACACAACAGGTGAGGGAGCGTGAGGAACAAAACAGGTGATGAGAGCTGACGCAGCCCTACAGACCATGACCAAGATGCCTGGTGGCAAAGAGGGATTTTATACTCACTCCTCTGGGAGCTGCAAGAGGCCTCGATGGGGACAGGTATGACTCCTGAGAACTGCCTTCCATGTCCCAGCAAGTCACGTGCTGGTGTTTGGTCCCCATGGCAGCTTCTTTGTCCTGTAGGACATTAGCTTAGGACTGTCCTCCAACTTTCTGTCTGGGAGGTTCAGGAGAAAGAAAACCCACTCAGTGGCTGCTACACATAAAACTGGCTCAAGCAGGTTATGTAGTCTCCCTGAACACAGTACGACAAAAGTAGCTTTCAAGTCTTCCTTCTTCCTCTCCTTGTCCCCCTCACAGATTTGAGGTCAGTAGAGATTAGACTTAAAGACATATGCTGTGGTCCTCTGAGCAAAATGATTACATTTGAACAGATGAATTGTATATAGCTATGCAACTGAGGTAACTAAGTTTAAAAATTCATGAACTGGTAGGCCCTGAGAAAGTAAATTATGTAGGACTAACTTCCCCCCTAATCCAGACATAGGGCCACTATTCTTTTCTTTAATATCAGTCTGATAGTTGTGTGGGAGTGCCTGCACAGCTCACCCCTGGCAAAATGATGTGGAAGACAACATCTGATAAGGTAGGTAAGTGACTATAAACAGCATGTAAGGATGGAAAACTGGAAAGTGTCTGAGAGGGCATTTGCCTCAGCCTGACCTTGCTGAAGAGGGAAATAATCACCAGGCCTCAGCTGATCATGCTAAAGAGGATGGCAGCCATCAGCTGGATTAAACAGTAACCAGGGAATGACAAAGACAATTTGAAGACAAAGAATGAGTTGGTCTGAAAGGCCGTATAAAAGGAACACAAAAAATGGTAATGGAGCAGGGAGAGGTCTCAGACTGTCAAAATCCAGTCTGGCACATCACAGAGCAGCAGCTGCCCATTCAAGAGACCCCGTCAGAAGCTGAACCCAGCACGTGGCCCGACACTGTGGGGTGCAGCTTGGAGGGACTCACACTTTGGGAGGGGTGCATTAGGCAGCAGGTGCATTAGCTGATTGTAGGGAGTGCTTTGGGCACCCCTAGAGCTGCAGTGGCCACCACTCCAGTGGGAGTGGGGTGTAAGCAGGGGCACCTGTGCTCCTCTAAGTGACCCCCATGTCAGTGACAGAGGGGTTGGTGCCGGCGTGTCTGGGGATTAGTTGCAAAAGTGTGTTTAGGAACTTGCAGGAATTTATTAGTGTTTTCTAAGTGTCTAACCTTGTGGTTGAACTGATGTATTGCTGACATAGATCCCGAACGTATAGTTCACGTATTGTCAGTTAATTACATGTCCTTAATAAATCAATAAACTGTTTCAATCCCGATTTGGTTTAACCTACATGGTCTGAACCATTTTTCCCTGCCACGATGATCAGCTGATGCAGCCTTTTGACCAATCCTGGCAGGAGAAGGCCTATATGCTCAGTGATATAAAAAAAGATTCACTTCTTGTGACTGGTGACTATGAGCAGAATAAGGGAAGATTTCTGGGGTGGACTGGCTGGCAGATGGAGACAAAAAAGGGGGATGCAACAGAGACAACATGCTATGTGCCTGGCATTTGATAATTGCAATGAATACTTCTGGTGGACATTATAGAATTCTGGTGGATGCTACAGTGAAAGCTGCCGGCTCTCAACATTGTTCTGATGGAGGCAAAGGCAACTTGTGAAGGCAAGCAGAAGTCAAATCATATTGCCAGAATGTTTCTTTTTGCCTGATGTGGGAAAAATTACTCTGATCTTAGAGAAAATAACATGAAAACATCCTGTTTTCATTGGCATGTCTGGAAAAAATCAAGTGATCACCACACTGGGAAGCAGCATTTCACAAGAACTAGCTACGAAGTTAGCAAGAACAGCACATATTTTGTGACAGTGGGCACCTGGAGCCCTTACTGGAGTGGCAGCCAGTTTCCTGGTATGCACCTACCAAACTTAGGCAGCTACATGAGCTCAGCCACAAGTTTGGGCGACGGATATGGCTTCACCCCTACTGGTCCAAACAAAATGATTCCATTCAGTTCCTACTGGAGATAGCAGCACTGTGACCAGTAAAACAGGCTACCATCAGTTTTCTGTCTTGGCAGTAAGATCATGAGGCTTCACCCTCCACTCAGTCCCAACCACAAACCCCATACAGGGTTTCTGGTGGCACGTGGTACTTGTCCACCAGTCTGCTTGTCTATTCCAGTTAGAGCTCTGCTGTCTACAGCACCACCCAGCCTGGGACATCCAGCATAAAACCAAGTCAGAGAATGAGAACTAAATAAACTCCAAAACTATTTTGAGGCTGCTCTAATGGAGCTTAAAAAGAAAAACAAAATCAGAGTGGAAAAACATTTCCCTCTTTAGCCGTCAAGAGCAAGACTTATCTAAGCAGCACCACACAGGAGCTGGCAATGGGAATGGTAAGTTAAGGTTCAACTTGTTCCTAAACATCATCGGGATGCTACATGATTTACAGTGCCTGACAGAGACCTTTCTCCTTCTCCTCACGGGAGGTCCTTTCCCTAAAACAACTCACAGATGTATGTAATAATTTTAAAGATTACTCCAGCATTGTTTGCACTAAAAGTTCTTACCAACTGAAGGTAGATGTCCCTGCAAACAGGAAAGCCTGATGCCTGCCCACTGTGGGCTTCTTGATGGATTTTGCTTTGTTTTGGGTTTTCTGGTTCCACTGTGACATCCTGGGATGACCAACACTGCACCATCGCCTGCAACACAGTGGCACATTACAGGTAAAAGCCAAACACATTTTCACTGGAGAATCTGTCTACGATCCTGAACACCTAGTTATCATGACAAAAGACACCATGCAGCTGTGATGGAAACTGTCTGTCTTCATCCCCCTGATGCAAATTCAGTGCTGTGGTAACTACACTGGTGTGTGAAATTCCCTTTTCTCTTTTAACCAGTTCTGTGGACTGCAGCACATCACACAGCCTGAGAGGCATTCACATGCAGGCCAAAGAAGGCAGACACCCATCTAACAGGTGGTTTAAAAGCCCTTTTCCATTATAATTGTCATATAATTTCTTATTACAATCAGTAGGAGTTCAGAACCTGACCTGGATGATTTGAAAAGCTGGATGAGCCTCAGTTTGCTTTTAGATGCTTGTGCACCTTGGAAAATCTGCTTGGTCTTTGTGCTCGTATAGCCATATTTGACATGGACATTTGTACCAGACTTGTGTCAGAAAGTCCATTCTGCAACAGCATGACAGAACCTGGGCACTTGTGTCCCTGGCGTCCACAGAGTGATCAGGCATTTCTCAGAAACTCTCAATTCTGGCTGAATAAGACACCACAAGTGCTGGACACAGGGGAGTGAACACCATCAGCAAACCATCATGCCTGCTGTAACAATGGAGCAGGTGGCATGCGGTGATGCTGCTGTTGTTTACATAAGGTGATACCTTTGTTTTTCTCTTACTTAAACCCTGTTTATCAGCTAAATAACACAAACCCTGAGAGGATATAATTGTGGCAAAACACCTAAGTCAGCTTTTTGAGTTGCACCTTTTTTTTTTTTCCCGTGGGAAACATCCCCAAAATACCAACATGCAAATCTGTTCTCCATGTTAAAAGAATTCCCCAGGCAACCAGAACCGGAAACTGAACAGAAATTCCCTTTTCTTTCCACCCATATTTCCTTTCGAAAAAGCAGTCACTACTAGCAATCAAAGATTAGCTACTATTGGCTGATATTCAAAGCACTTCACAAATGAAAACTCAATATCAAAATGGTCTTAGCTAACCAGTTTTATTAGAAACTAGTTTTGATGACCATAAGAACATAAGACTGGCAAGACCAGGAACACACCAAAGGCCCATTTAATCCAGTGTATCTTCTCCAGCTGTGGTCAGTACCAAATATTTAGAAAAAGAGTCTAAGAGGGCAAGTACACAGTGACCAGTGTGACCTCCCAGGTGCCAGCAGTCTGCCTCCTAGGGATTTCCCAAGCCAGGCAGTACACTGGCAGCTAAGTGAACTGGGCGTAGTCCCCAACCTAAGCTATGCCTCATTTGGAGAAGCAGTTTGTATCTGGCACATTGCACCTCGCCCTCCAGCTTAGTGGTGTGCCTGCAGCCTCTGCAAGCTCACCTGAGTGCGCTTTAGAGGCCCACAGCTGCACAGAGGTGAGGGCAGGTCTCACAGCCACACGGTGCACAGCTGGAGCCTGCACTGGTCTGCCCACTGGTGCGTTTCATTGTGACTCAACGGGGTGCTTGAAAGCTGTCCCAGGTCTTGCTGTGTAAGCCAGCATGAGCCTCAGGGGGCCCACAGACCAGCCCTCCCCTGGGGCATGCAGTCACAAATGAACTGTAAACTTCAGTACCTCCCAATGAGCGAGGTCCCTATCTTACTGCCATGGGGGTATTTGAGCAGTCACCCACGTGTTAACACCACCAGACAACATACCAGCCTATAGCATAAAGAGTACATAAAGAGCAATCTTTGCCCCCAAGCCCCTTGTTCCGGTGCAGCCTCTAGCACATGGGAATTGCCTCTCATGTTTCAATTGAAATGACAGACTGAGGTGGCCTCCATGTCACCTGTGGTGACTCACTGACTCACAGCCTGTCCTTGCTGCATGAGGCTTGCCACATGGAAAGGCACATTCTGCTAGGCACATACTTAATTTATAAGCACTAATTAATTGCATAATGGATTGGATAGCAAAGGCCCTGGACTATATTGTATTCAAAATGCCATCTGGAAAGAAACTGGTGTGGTTCGTAAGATGGCTGCTCTCTTAAACCTGATACCTTTGTAAGAGAATCTGTCCCAGCGTTATTGATGAGGCAGAATTTAATGAAAAAGATGTGTATTTTATTCTCCAGGAGAATGTTTTCAGTCATTGAGACGGTGATCAGTGGCTTGATTCCCACAACAAGCAGTGGGATGAATATTCTGTTATAAATGCAAAGCAAATGGTTTACTCAAAGAGCTTTAAAATGTCATCAGTCTCTTAGAAAATGCATGTCAGTAGGTCTCGTGACTCTGAAAGCAGCGTGGCTGTTTAATGTAACTTTTGCCTCCACTTAGGCCCACTGGGTGCCTTTGACTGAGAGCAGCTGTCCTTATACTGACAGCCCTGTTCGGGTCACGGAGGCTTTGACCTGCCTCTGAGCTGACAGTCTGAAGCACTGGACAGATACTGCTGTTTCAGTTCTTCCCCGCTTATCTGGGGGATCGGGTTTCCAGAAATCTGCGGCAGTTGAGTTCCCATAATGACATGGCACAGGCAAGTCACCCACATCAGTCACTCAAAACAGGCCTGAAAACCCCTCTCTCCTCTACTGACTTCAAAGCACATTGAAGAGTAAATGCACACACATAGTTACGGCCCCATTTCTAGCGGGTGGGTATGAGTGGCACACGGGGAGCTGGTGGCAAAAGAAAGAGCAGAGCCAGTGTTTTGCCCCCATGCAGATGATGGCACTGTCCTTGGCAGGTGTCTGGGAGAGGGCTGCAGCTGGGAGGCTCGCACAGACCCACGTGCAGCTGCCCAAACCCCCTGCCTGCTGCACTTACGAGAGGCAGTGACACACGTCTGGCCTCCTGCCTCCCAAGAACAAGGTGCTTTCTAGGCATTAGTGAACTGAGTCTGGCAGCATCGCTTTCCTAAGGTAGTGAAGTCCCCATTTCATCAGGGGCAAAAAACTGTGCGTTTGCCTACACAAAGACTCTTGGAAAACCTAATTTGAATGAACTTTGCAAGCTAATTAAACTTTAAAAAACTTAATGAAATTACATTAAAGCTGCATGTGGGCATTTTAAACTTAAGAAGAATGTTTAATTTAGCCTGCCCTTGTTCTTACTAAAGGTGTCCACTTTATTGCAGATGAGTCACCTATTTGAAATTCATGCCTCTAGTTCATCTAGATGACTTTTCTCTCCATTTTCCTTTGTAAAGAAGCCATTTAAGACAGGGAAGGAACTTGTTTGGGATCATCCAAAAGAAGTGCCAGGAGCAGAAGCCGGGGAGGCCAGACATCCACAAATATTCGGGTAAGAAGCTTTTCTCTCCAAGATCATTCTACCACTGCTGGAAATGTTTTCTGCAGATCCAGCCCCACTGCACTATTTGTCTACCCCTTACATGTCAGGCTTTGCAACATACCCAAACAGCACAGGCAAGATGTGAAGAGTGAGCTAGCTGGTGTCTTGTCTGGCTCCAAGCAACACAGTGTAGAAAATCCATGAAAATGTCACAGTCCTTTGAGACTGAAGCCTAGGGATCATTTATTCTGCCCTTCCAGCATAACACAGACAGTATAATTTCATTCCATTACTTCTTCAGTCAGCCTGGTAGTTTATCTTTGACTGAAACATCAAGTCAGAAATTTGCTGCAGTCAAATTTTCCAGGCATTTTGTTGCATACATATTTTCCATTAAAACTAATTTTCTTTTTAGAAAACTACTTTTTTATGATCTTTTTTTTTTCCTTCCACAGTCATAGTTTTTTCTGTGCAAAACCATAGTCATTGCTTTCTTGGAGATGCAGCTTTGGACTACAGCAGTTGTTTTTAAAAAAGAGGGGAAAACTCCATACCTTTCCAGGATCCTGAAATTATTACATCAACATGAATGCAAATTTCTCCCAACCTCAAATATCTCTCTCTTATTGTCACTGCTATGCCTAGGTTTTTGAGGACAGAGAGTGAGTCTGTTTGTCTACCTCAACATGCCAACAAAGCAGTTGGAACAGGAATACTAAAGCCTGCAGGCTTTACAGGGTGATCCCAGCCTCAGGAGCCAGAAGGAGAATCTGGTGGGCAGCTTAAAGCTTTCTTCATATATAAGCCACAAATGTAGCCCATCCAAATGGCAGAATGAGGTTGGGCAGTGCAGAGAGATCCAAATACACATTGGAATAAAACAAAAATGAGCAAGACAGAAAAATGGAGAATAGCCTCTACAGGCTAGGTAATTCACTCTCAAATATTTTAGTCTTAATTTGAGACTTATTTAAATCTCAAATATCAGAGCAGACTTACTGTGCTGGACTGTCTCAGCATTCTGGGATTATCAGTAACATTCAGAACATATACATAAGCAGTTTTCCAGTGCTGGATGTTAACACAATACCAAGGACAAGAAGCACTACTTCTTAGCTTTGCCTAAGGCAGAAAGCAAGAAATGGGGAAAGTGACTTGGCCTTGGCCACACTAGACAGATGTTTACTAGAGAACTGGGAGAAACACTCACAAATCAAATTATAGTTACAGTATGTTTGGCACCATAACTCACAGACCCATCTGGCCAAAGGTCGTGGGGTCCTCAGCAGAGCTGGGTGTGGTCTTTAGGTGGAGGTCTATAGACATGATCTCTTGTAACATTCACAGATACCCACCCATCCTGCCTTCTCTATTGTCAGGATCCCTTGGGCCTAGATCTTTCCTCAGGCTGCCAGTCCTCCATCTGGGAAACTACAGTGCTCTGAAAAGCCCTGTAGAAACAATGTTGGAGTTATTAACCTCTCAGGGACCTATGCCCAGACCCTTATTACAGCACCCTTATGTGAAGCTGAATAAAACAGCATATTCAACTGAGCCTATGACAAATGCATTAGTTTGCCTAATTTTCTCATTTGCTGCAGAAGAGAATTGGAATTATTCTTTCTGAGCAAATGAGTTTTAGCTTTTCTTATTAGCTTTTCATAATCTTTAGTGCACAGACTGGGAGGAAAGAGCTTTCAGCAATTTTAGCTGAAAGTAAAATGACTAAAGGTTAAAACCATGAGCAGGAGGGAAGGTCTCACTGGTCCAGAGAAGTTTCCAGTCTCCTTCTAACAATTTGACTGCAAGAGGAGTTTAAAAATGGCAAAAAATGACAGCCAGACAAATTCTAGCCCGGGCAGTGGAATGGGCTGTTAGGTTAGATGCTGTGACTCACACAGGCTGATCTAATGTAAATAACCAACTTAAAAGACAGAGAGCTTATCTGCACTGAACTGTCACTTTTAGCTCAGTTATGTCAATTTAGATCACTCCAGTGAGTTAACTTTATGGTGACGCTCGAGCTGTGAAATCTCACACAGTCTGAGGCAGATGTAGGGATCTATTACACAGCATGGAGCATCCTGCATACGTGCTGCAACTTCATCTGACCTAAAGGACCATCCACTCTCCTCCAAACCACTGCATCTTCCACTGCACTGTGCTCTGTATGCCCTGAATTGAAACAAGCTGAGGTGAACGCATTCTTGAGCATACGGATGCAGCATCTGAAATCAGAGGCAGGTCAAAAGCCTCTCAATGTGTCCTCCTCAAACCTAAACTTTTCAAGAGATGCCTGCTGCTTCTAGAAGTTGTGCTGAGGGCACCACTCTACTTCCTAGATTGAGTAGGCACCAGCACCACACAGCTGGAGTCACAGCCAAGATGGATTGGGTACCCTACCATCTCTGCATATCTATTCAAGGTGGGGCTTGCCAGTACAGCAGTGAAAGCCACAGCTAAGAGCACCAAATATATCCCTTAAAATGAAATCAGGTATTGAGACAATTTTTTTGTTTGTTTGGGTTTTTTTTATGACATAACTGTGTCAACACCAGGGCTTTCACAGGTGCTTTTTTTCATACTTCTATCCAGCTCAGCTTCATGAGCAAACTGGTGAAATGTAGGCCAAATGCTCTGCAGTGCCAAATAATCCTATTTATTTATATGAGAGCAATCACATATACACAATTGATCACATGTAGTGAATGTTGCAGTCCATGGACAACGAAAGCAGAATATGCTTCGTTGTGTGCTTGCTCTTGGGAAGGTGGGACACATGTTTGCTTGTGCCCAGTCCAGAGCATGGGCAGGGTTTTGGGAACTCCAGGAGAAGGTCACTGTTACACACCTCCACACAGCATTGCCTGCCTTGCCCTAGTGCGCAGCTTCAGGACAGCAGCCCAGGGGTTGCTGCTCATGACCAAAGCACACACAAGGGGCACGAAGGAGCAGTGGGAGAAGGAGAGGGCCTGTTGCAGGTGCAAGGCAGCCCTTCTGCACAGAGGCACTCACAGGCCCCAGGTCCCCAGACTGCTGTTTGTCACACCACATGTGATGGAGAAAACAAGACTTAAGGAAGATGATGCCACGTGTAGTGTATATCCTACGGCAGATGAGCTGTAATTCTTTGTCTGTACAATCTTAGAAAGCGGGGGTGGTGTTTTTAAAGATATTTTCTATACTGCAGCTAAGAATGGCAGGTTTCACAATGAAGCTGTTGTTCAATTAAACGTGAATCAGTGTGTTTGCAGACCTGACTGAGATAGGGAAGTAATAAAACAAAGACACTAGAACCTATCAGTAATTCTTACCATTCCTTAATGATGTTTCTAATCTATGCCTTTGACCCTTCAGTAATTCTGCTTGGTTCTCTGCTGCTGTAATATTTAGAAAGTAACTGAAAATTTTATGCCAGTTGCTGGCTTATCATGTTTGCTTTATGACAGCTCAAGACAAAGGGCAATATATCATAAAATAAAAGTCCAACTGCATACTTAGACTCCTGAGTAAATGACTTGAATTTCAAATGAGTAGAACTCACAATCTCCCTCACTGCTTTTAATAGAAACTCAAGCGTTCCTGAAAAATCAAGTCTTTTATCAGACATTCAGATATGGTCTTGGGGATATGAATTTTTATGCAAATCATAGGCACAGGCCTTCAGTGAACTTCATGCCATTAGTGCAGGTATTGGGGGTGGCCACTCCTTGGACCTCATGAGGATATTTGTGCTTTTTCTTTCAAATGGCTTGGGGAACAGCTTTGCATTCTGTCAGGCTGGTTTAGCCCCAAAGGCTGGATTGCCAAAGACTTTTATTGGCCTGTGTATGGATCCAGACAGCAAAGAGGGTGAGCTGCCTTGCTGGCATCACTCCTGCAGCAAAGCCCTGTTTTCTGCCTGTGAGTTACAGGCTGGTATGGAGCACAGCCTTAACACACACCATCTCCACAGTAAAAACACCTCCCTGGTAAAAGTCACTAGTGCTGGAAAAGTGTTTGTACAAAGCTCTGGCTGAAAGACAAGCTCTTTTGAGTATGTCTGCTCTCTGAGCAAGCACGGTCACACTCATATCAGTGCTGTACATTGGCAAAGCTCTCACTTCCAAGAAGAGAGAAGAGTGAAATCATTAGCAGACCTATTCAGGCCATTATAATGGTATTAAAATTGGGAGTTATATTGGTACGGACTTGGTTAAGTGAAAAAAACTCTGTCTTGACCCATATGCACAACCACAACAGTTGTACAGGCACACAGCTACAGGTGAGATACCAGACGGAAAAGTTTCTTGATGACTTCCAGGCAGTTTGCTCACATGGCAGAATTATGCAGAAGAAATGGCATACAATAAAGTTATGAGGTGGCAGATTCAAAGCTAACAAAAGGAAACACTTCATCAAATGCATAATTAAATTCTGGAGCTTGCTGCCAGCAGTGCTATGGATGCCTAAAATAGATTTAAAAAAATGATTTTATGAGGTTGTGGATAGATCTATTAAGTGTTATTAAACAGCAAGATTTTAGGAAACTTTCAAGAACCCACAGCCTGGCAAGTACACCAGAGAATTACCACTACATGCTTACCTTTCTCAAACAGTTTTCTCTGAACATCTGCTATCAACCACCTATGAAGAGAGGATGCCAGACTATACAGAGTGATATATAGACATATAAACTTATATGAGTTATTTAATGTGCCCATTTTTCATGTAAAACTTCCACTGTTGGTACTAATTTAGCTTAATGATGAGGGTTGTTAACCACAGGGGCTCACCAACTGCTTTATAAATAGCTGAGCCATCCATGCAGCCCAGACAACATCTTTTAAGAGACCAGCTCTAAATCATTCAGGAGATAGTCATGCCATGTTCTCCTTGGGTTAATTTATCTGGCTGTTGCCTACAGGAAGGTAGCACTTCTCAGGCATTTAGTTCAGCTGGCACAGACATACCCTAAGGGGCTCACCCAACTCAGATGCAAAGGATTGCAGCAGGCAAAGATATTGATTTCCATCTCCTAAGTGCTCTGCCAGCACCCATATGCCTGATCTGTTGTGCTTCTCAACTCAGGAGACAAGTGCAGGACAAGGAGGAGGAGGTAAAATAGGCAAGAAATAACAATTGTGCAATTGCCTGAAAGGATATTGCAAACTTTTATAAGTTGTTATATCATTGCAGACATCCCCACCCCCCACCCCCCCAATCCCTGAGGTTTACAGGGCACACCTCACTTTGGTGGCCTTCTTCATGAGTGTGAGCAGAGCCCTGCACAGAAAACTGAACATGCCTCAGAGTCGTGGTGCAATCATTACTGCTGGTATACATGAGGTCAAACTCTGTTCTAGCAAGGAATTTGTCCTCTGAGCTGTAACATGGGTTGGACTTGCGTACACAGGTGAGACAAAAACATGCAGCAACATGGTTAACAGAGAGCCGGGCTGTAACATGACCCCTTGGCAGAGAGATCTGCCTGCGTAAATGCCACTGCAGGCATGACAGATGGAGGGAAAAGAGTTTCCAATCCTGCTACATTATGCTACTGCTCCAAAATGTAACAGATCCCAGTCCACTGTGATTGCTCAAAGTTTTCCCTGAACCACTGCAACCCCTTACTATGTGCTACTTGGTCCCATGGGTAGGAAATCTCTGAGGTAACTGCCCAAGGAACACCACCGGGAAACACAGATTCAGCTTCCAGTTCTGCCTTAGGATTTCTCGTCATTGTTTAGGAAACTGAAGGGGTGACATCTCTGGGTCTCCACTTCTCTCCTGTAAAGCAGGGCTGTGCAGTAGTTTTTAGCTCTCTAGGAATGTGAGGAGAATGCAAAGATTTGGGGGAAGCTCAGATTTGATGGTAGTAGAGAGGACCTCAGCATGTGAGACAGGAAAGCCCTGCGGATGGTGCCTGATGAGCAGAACCAGGATGAGCTTTTCCCCTGACATTCAGGGCAGTGGCTGCAACTGAAGCTCACCCTGAATATGGAAGACCTCTTGTATGAGCTGAGGTAAACCCAGACTTTTTTCTCTTCCACTCTGTTCAAGCTTTGACTTAGGATGGCAGCAGAACAGATGACTGACCTGTGTAACGTTGGGCCAATTACTCAGTATCCCACCCAGGAGGGGACTCCGCACCAGCATAGCAAGCACCTTGTCCTGGCACAGCTGCAGAGCCCAACATCAAAATCTTCCAGGTCTTTGCTGGAAAGAGCCACAGTTTCTTAAGACTTCCCCGAATAACCACAAAAGTGCGTGTTCCAGAACAGCTTGTTCTGCCTCAAGCCATGTGGTTATTTCATCTCGTGGTGGGCTTTGGGGGAGCTGCTTTATCACCAGCTGCAGCAGGTTTCCTGATGTTGATTAAGAAAATAAAAGTCACCGAGCACAGATCTTCCTGAAGTCCTTGTGTGAAGCTCTTCCTCTCTGAATGCTCCCCACTGATTGTACTGCTTTGCCAAGCCTTGTTAAGGCTTTTCCATTGTTCTTCGAGTGCTGTCAGTCAATCACGGTTGCCTGTGCACACTGGCAAGCTTTGCAAAGGCAAATATGTAATTGAGATCCTTAATTAACACCATGTAAGGTTCAGATGTATTCACTGGGGAAGGGACATGTGAAAGAAATCAAGGAAGAAACAGAGCAGAATGGGGGGAGGGCGATGGACCCTTTCCAATGATTTTATCAGTAGAAAGATATAATTAAGCTAGAATAATATGCAAGCTTGTTTAAAAAGAAAATGAACATCAAGAGAAGCTGAAACTAACAACCAGCTGTGTCCTCTTTGAGACTTAAATGCATTAGCTCCAGAGGCAGAAAAGGAGAAAAATAGCTTTAGCATTTGTGTATCTTAAAACAAGTGAAATCTACACCCACTGATACGATACTGCAAATCTTTCACTTAATTTGCATCACAGGGCAGGTGTTGTCACTAAGTGGAAATGTCCCTCTATTTACCTGTTAAAACCGTAGGCTTTGCTGCCTGCTGTGGACAGAACTAGTCCTACTCTTCCACTTTTTCCCCAGACCAGCTCAGGCTTCCTCTGTCAGCTTTGCTGCCTGGGGTATGTCTGAAGGGCAGTGCTGAAGGCAGCGTGACTGTGGGTGCACAAAGCTATCAACAATAGAAGAACAACCTGGAAAACTGTTAAGATCAGGATGTAGGAAAGGCCAGGACCATGCACCCACCCTGGAAGGCCATGGTGAGTGACCAAGGACACAAACCCATCTAGGACAACAGTTGTTTAATTATATAAAGTTGATGTTCTGAGTATATGAAGTTTATTGCAATATCATAATAGTACTTCAATTTTTAAACATCCTATGTATTCTGATTCCCCATTGGTCGTTTGTACCCCAGTTGCCAATTGGCTGATGTTTGGTGCAATGCACCCTTTCCTTTCATGGCAGCCCCCACCTACCTATTCCCTTATATGGTTTCTGTCCATCCCTATTTCCCTTATATGGGTATGCTCCGCCCATGTTCCAGAACCTTCCCCTCAGACCCTTTATAAGTGGCCCGTTCCCCTCAACAACCAACCATTCTCATTTCACCCTCTGAGAGTGTACCAGTCCCTTCTCTCCTGAGAAAGGATTGTGACAGGTGACCAGCGGGTAGGCTGGATTTCAGATTTGAAGACAGTACCATATTGTTCATCAAGACTTCACTGGGGTGCTGGGCAACATGGTGAAATGTGTTAAACTCTCAGTTCAAAAGAGAAACCTCAGGTAGTGATTTTGAATGTGTCTAATAGAGTTAAGTACCCAGGTGACCATCTAAACAAGTGGACATCCAGTTCCTCTAGGGTATGTCTACACTAAAAGGACTTTTCCAGTATATATATTACTAGAGCCTTGACAAAAATATTTCAGTAATGAAGATGCCATTCATACCACTGAGAAGTTATTTTCTCAGCTACCTAAATAGACTAAGCTGCTTTTTTTTTTTCCCCCAAGCATAATTGAAATTATTTTAGGGCCAGCACTGTGATGAGTTTGATGCATATTCTCCTGTATACTCCCAACTAGCAAACCCCAGCCAGACAGCAAAAATTTTCTATAAAGAGCAATCCATATGCATGTTATCAATATCATCATTATCCTTTAGAAAGGGAAAAGCAAACCCGGGGACAAGTATTCATTCCAGTGTGAGAAGTCACACAGTTTTGCTGAGGAGCCAACAGCACCAACTCCAATTTTCCCACCTCTTATTTAATATTTCCCTTCAGGGATTTGTCTTCACCCCTCAGGACCTTGAGGATGCCAGTGTTTCCTTTATGGTTGCGAAGTTTCTACCTTCTTCTAAGTGTTCTTAGAAAATAAATTTATACCCATGCAGTAAACCCATCAAGAAACTGCAATCCAATCTGCAAACTCTGCAGGACAACGAGGAAGCTGAACATCCTTAAGAGCACAAACAGCACAAAGTGCCTGGACTCCCCCAGCAGTGACTTGTCAGAGTTTTCCCTCACTGTTGTAGTTGTCTATTAAACAGACACGTAAAATATTACACTACAATAGATGGATTTGCTCAAATATTTGTTTTCCCCTCTTCCTTAGCTGAAGGGTGGGAAGCAAAGTGTGCATTTCTATAGTCCTGGAATCAAGACTGGTTTTGCCTAAATGGAAAGCAAACCAAAGGATCTATTTTTTCAGCAAACTGACTGTTTTTCAAAAGGGAGTGACCAAGCAAGCATATATTGCTATGATAAGACTGAGAAGACCAAAACAGGTGAAAGGCTATCATTCCTTGCCCACTTGAACCCTGACAGGTCTGGCTGTGATTTAACTACTCCTTTGACAAGGGTCCAACCCATTCATGTGAACAATGCACTGAGAACTCACAGCAAAGCAGGGAGCAAGAATTCCTAAATGCTCATGTTGAGAGGGTTGAGACACCTTTTCTAATTGAAGACATGATTTACCAATCACAGTTTACTCTAGTGGAAGGCAGTAAGAGTGGACTGGTCAGTACATAAAACAGAGACAAAAATGAGGTTAAAAATTAAAGATGTGGAGAACTCATTTATT
This sequence comes from Campylorhamphus procurvoides, assembly GCA_013396655.1. Taxonomy (NCBI): domain Eukaryota; kingdom Metazoa; phylum Chordata; class Aves; order Passeriformes; family Dendrocolaptidae; genus Campylorhamphus; species Campylorhamphus procurvoides. The sequence goes on from WBMV01000074.1 coordinate 345,529, forward strand.
TTGGGAACAGGGGAGAGCAGCAACTAATGTCAAGCAGTTTTTGAATACAAGGATGAGCATTCCAAGTGCTGGAAAACTTTTAAATAGGAAATTAATGAGGGACAAGCAGGATGACAATGTGTTATTGTATACTTTACATGCAGATGTATGAGGCCTGTGCTACCCTTTAAAAAAGGACAAATAGCATATAAAGAAAAAGATCAACTACAAAGTAAGATGTGCATTCATAACTTATGCACCAATACAATTACCTCCCCTACCCTAGTTTTATTTGGGAGAAATGAATTAAAATTTCTGGATATTTTAATTGCCATTTCTCAGGCATTTCTAATGGATCATGTTTCAGCTGCAGCATAGTGTATCCAGCCTTCTATTTAAGTAATACTTTGCTTTGGCGAAGGGAACAAATATGGCCTTGGAAGACTCTGCAATCTACTCCAGTCAAATTCAGAAACATAATTCTAGGCTTTTATCTCCTGCTGCAGTCTGCTGCTGAAAAAAATTCCATTATTATATTTGTGATTATTAAGGTAATCATGACATATGACATATTGACTTTGATAAAATAAACACACCTGCCCCCCAGCTGGCAAAACCATCTTTGTCTACATATCTTGGTCGGCTCTCTACTGACAAAACACCTTTTTTGTCGTCAGTGGCATTCTAGGATACTTTATCCTGGGTTTTATCCATATACTCTGGAATGTTTGACATGACTATAAATAATTCAGTGCTGACACATAGATTTTCAAAAAGATTTCATCTCAGTTATAATGCAAGAGAAAGCCAAGTGCCTGGTAGGGAGGAGGCAGCATGAGAACCATGCGCTAACTGTTTTCTTTACCTGAGTGACTAAGCAGTGAAGATGGCCCTTCTGAGACCACGTCTTTGTGGGAAAATACACCCAGCTGAAAAGCTGGAGTAGGCTGAGCCAGTGGAAAATCCCTGGCACAACTCACAGCCCCCAATGGGAGAGTCAGCAGCAAACATTTAACATTCCTATCCTGAATAGATTTCCTTTCCACAAGTCCTGGCTTGTGGAGGGCAGGATGATCTCAGACAATACATTTACTGACTTACAGGACATTTCTCACTGGAATGCATTGTGGAAAACAAGGGTTAAGAAACCCATACAATCTCCAGTAAGAGGGTTGGGAAGTCTGCCTGCTCCCAGGATACAAGCAACATATGAAAATTCCCAAAAAAGAGAGGCCTGAGAGAAAGTTTCTTTATTTAGTCCACACCATCAGGATGCCTAGACAAAAGGAATTCAAAAAATAAAAGGAAATAATCCAATCTGGCTTTGTCCTTCTAAGGTGGTAAGAGAGAAGGCCAAATCTCAGCTCATGGTCTAGGATTTGGTATTTCTGCTTGTTCCAAGGAGGCTTCCGTGCCTTAGTGACCTCCAGATCAGGAATCCCCAGCTGAGACTGACTGGTAGAAGATAGGGAGTAGCTGTCCTTGCCTGATGCCCTGTTCATCATTTCCTGCCAGTTCTCAGAGTAGGAGGAGCAGAAAAAGCTCTTAAGGCTAGAGCCACATATTTCAGGCCCCCTGCGTGACATTTAGGCAAAACCCCTGTCAGCCACACAGAACTGCCTCGGTGGCAAAGTGTGTTGCTGCATTTACAGCAACATCAACTTTCCTTCTGGAGTTCAAGGAGAAAATGCTGCAGAACAGGACTCTCCCCCTTGGCTTTTTCCACTACCCTTAAGGGCAACTTGGGACAGCAAAAGAGGGTGACCGTGAGAGAAATTTTTCTGCAAGGACACTGCTCTCCTGCAAACCAGCTCGTGGCACCCGATGCTGCCCAGGGCGGTGCCGCGCATTGACCCCGTGCAAACGTGGCTGGAACTGACATAAAGCACCTCTGTCCTTCCGCTCGGCCTTGCAGAGGCACCTCATGTGCGATAGCTCTGCCCCTGCTCCATCTGTCACCTGGGCTGACCCGCAGCTGGACCTGGCACTGGCACATGCTCTTTCCTGCTCGCTCTGATGCCCCACTGGCTTTCCACTGCCTCTGTGCCAGCATGGGGCCCTTCATCGGTGGAAACCTGCTCCCTTGCTTATGTGGCCCAGCCCAGCTCCACAGAAATCCCCAGGGAGGTGCGGGGTGCTGGTACCCTGCTGCTGCTGTGCCCCGAGGAGGCGCCGGAGGAGCAGCCCCATGGCTGGAGCGGTGCTGTCTGGCACCAGCTCTGGGCTGGTATGCTGACCAAACCAGTTACACCAGCACCGCTGTCCTCCCAGCCCCCATGTCGAGCTGGCCAGGACACTGGGAGGCCTCCAGGCAGACAGGGGTGGGGATGGGACCTGTGGAGCTGCTACAGCTCCTTGTTGGGTATAATCCAAGAAGGAAAGCCACGTGGCACCGTGACCCACGTGGTTTGGGGCCAGCCATTACAGCCACTTGCTAACATTGCAGGGTCAAGCTGTAGCACAAGCAGGGCTGTACTATAAATACTGGTACACAGCTTAACTAAGCAAGGGTCATCTAAAGAAACAAATGTGAAGCTCTCCACAGGGCCAGTAGTTATCCCCATTTTCCCAAGATGAATACTGTTTTGTCTCCCTGCTTGTAACAGCCTTTTAACAACTTTCAGCCTGTGAGACCTTTCTACTAAAATTTCCCATGTCTCCCAGCTAGTTCCCTTAAGGCCAAGACTCTCCCCAGAAGGCCTATCCCTTCCTTTCCTTCACATACCCATCCTGTAGCCTGGGATCACACATAGATCTGATTTTTCCTGTCCATTTCTTGTGATATGTCCCTGCCCAATCTTCTCCTCTCATTTCCCTCTTCTAGTGTTCTGCTTGTTCCCACTTCCAGGGAAGGTGAAGGAGAGATTCTGCTGTGCATTCTGTGGGGCTGCAATGAATGTGCTTCTGCTGGAAAAGGCAGTCAAGAGAGAGGAGACATGAAGCCTGACTGACCAGGCTGATGACCAGGCATTTTTTCCCAAGGCAAGCTTTTCTGAGGACTGACACAATAGGTAGGTGAAAAGCAAATGGTTTTCAGAGAGAATCAACCAGTTTTTCACCAAAGTTGACAAGACCATGAACAGGCCAGGTCAGATGTGTGCCTCCAAGCCCTCTTGTCCATCCCAGCACTACTCCACTCCACTGTGAGCCATACACAGCTCCTCAGGCTAGAAGACATCTGGCTTATAGTAAAGAGTGGGCTTTTCCTATCAGTTTCTATGGTTTTCACTGCTTTTCCTCCTCATCCTTGTGAAAGAAAATATATTATTCTCCACTTGTGCTTATATATGATTAGAGTTTGTCCTTCATGAGAGATAGGTTGGTTGGGTCAGAACTCCTGGGTAGAAATACAGCAAATGTCAGATATGAAGGGAAATTTTCCAAAACAGAGTAATTTCACACCACCAGGTCAAAACGCTTCTCCTACAGCAAAGGTCCCTACCCTTTTCTAGGTGTTAATCAACCTGAGCAGTTTTCTACAAGCATGACAGCAACATAAGCATTACTGAATGAACTGACTTTATGCCAGGCAAACATTCCCACTCATAACTGGCATATTGAAGTCACAACCATGTTTATCCCCTTCTCCCCTCCATTTTGACTGCATTTGGAAAGAGAACATCGTCCCCTGGGTATGAATGACATAAAATGCCTATATCCTTCACTCATCCTTGCAACACACGTGACAACACTGCTTTGACAATGCATCTGCCTCAGCCTGCAACTCAGTATCGGCTGTTGTGCAAGTGCTTCCTGGAAACCCTGCAGTGTTTTTCCTGTAAAGCCAACAGGGGCTGAAATTACGGGTGAGGTTCTGAATGCAGATCACTGCTTTGGTGGGCAGGGTGGGAGTGGCTGGCTGAGCCAGTGCAGTCCCGATGCTTGCCCTTTCTTTGCCATGCACCACTGATCTGCACTGGTGCAGTGTCCCAGGCTCTTTGGGCAAAGGCTGCAGGCAGCTGGGAGAGGAGTAGATAGGGACGCCTCAGTTCCATGGAGCTTATACTTGGTGCCATTTGGGTTACAACAGGATGGGAGCTTCATCTTGCCTTTGTCACCTGCATTGGTGGCGTGCCTGGGACAGCCCTGACTGCTTGAAAGACAGACCATGCAAACATTGCAGACTACATGTGCTCCAAGCTGCAACTTGTTGCAACACTTTTGGGGTTATAACCTAGATGTGCGTTGTGAAAACTGGGCAGCAGAAGGGCTGAGAAATCCAACCCCCTGTGAATGCCTGGGTGCTGTAATAGCCTCTTCACCTTACTGTGCTACTCCCTGTGACCTTGACTTCAGCAAGAGGGCTGACAGCTTAAATGAAGTACAGACTAGCAGTGCTCAGCTGTCAAATTCCAGTTGGTGACTGCAGGCAGGATGAGCAAAATGACTTTTGATCCTCACTGGTTCACATCTCACTCGCAATGGGCCCAAATTAGCTGTTTGGTTATGAGGCTGAGATCTGAACGGGTGACTGAAACTGCTCTAATGCAAGAGAAAGGGCAAAGATTTGGGAGGCTCTGACATAACTGCTTGTCTTGCCACAAACCTGTCATATAACCATGCCCAAGTCACCTGTTTTTAGCCCCCTCACATTGCTTCCCTGAAACTGGAGTAAGCACTGTTACAGCAGGCTACTGGGGGTTGGTACTACAGGGTTTGGTACTCTGAGGTCTGTAAGAAGTTTAGCCTTTATAGATGATGGGTGCCCCAGAAAAGTCCGCAAGAAAGAACTGGCTAGCACTTACTCCTGCCCCTTTCCTGCAGCTCTTCACAAGTATGGATGCAAGGTCTCAGTTCACTCAGAACAAATGCAGGACAGGGACATTTATTGCAGCCCTGCCTGTTTCCCATACCCTGTGGATAAGACAAAGCTTCAGGCACTAATGTTGGGTACGAGTTACTCTCATCAGTGCTAAATTCACTTTAAAGGCAGCATTGTCAGGTTTTCTTCTCACCTCCTCCCTCCCCACAAGTGCATGAAGTGCCTTTCAGGTAGCAGGCCATACCCAAGGATTCCTCGCGATGTTAACACAGAAGATCTTGGGTTAGAGAAAGCTGCTGTTGTTAGGACAACATGTGTCACAAACACTGTCATTGCTGCATATTCCCTGCCTGGTCCCAACCACTCTCCTTATGCTTCACGGCCTCTCTCCCACTTGACAGGCTGCAAATGAGGTCAAATCTCTGGAAATTATTTGTGGCAGTCTTTTCTGTACATAATAAAAAGCCCCAAATGAAAGCATTTCTCAAGTTAGCACTATATAAACAAAGATGCCTGACCTGAAGTTTTGAATTAAAGGTAGTGTTGATCAAATTGCTGCAGTTGACTGACTTTGCATGGACAAATCAGGCCAGTGAAGTCTGTGAGCCATTCATCTCTGCAAGGACTGAGATGCCCTCAGCTCACGCATCTGAATGTATTATCTGGTTAATGATAATACATGACTTATATTTGCATCCTGCATCCATTCCACAGCAGCTTTTTAGCTGCAAATAGCAAGGCTACATGTCTGGCCCGGTACTGCTGTCTGGTGAAAGAAAAGGTTGTATATAACCTATCAGATATGGAACTAAAGGGCACAGTAAATTTGAGGGAAGGGAAACTAAGTCATAACATTTGGAACATGGCAAAGGTGTACTGTTATAAGACTGCAAATTAAAATTAAACCCAGGTGATTAGAACCAGTACACAAAGCATCCAGCTCTCACGATTACATATCTCGCTGAAGATATGGCCAGCAGCAGATTTTTCTAGCAGTGGGGGCCTTTCCTGCTTCAGATATGAGATTTCTGCCTACTGACCAATTGTCCTTACTTGGGGCAATACCCTAGATCCTGACCCTCCATTCTCCTCGCACTATCAGCAAGACTCCACTGCACTTAGTTCATGCTATCTGCTCAGATTGCAACCAGAGGTCATATAACTGTACAGACCATTAAGCACCAGTTCACTTGGGCAGAAGTAAATGGCTCCATTTTACTGAAGTACCATTACTCACACAGTTCACCTTAAGCAAGGGATATCATCTCAGCAAGGCAATGAAGGCAATAAAAATGCAATCTGGCCAAGACATGGTTCTTGCTGGGGAGATCTGGATGTGGAAAGTTTTTCCAGATCCTTCCAGATCTGTGCTGCTTAATGTGTAATGGGAACATATTGCAAGCAGCTAGATTTACATGTCTGGGACTAGAGTATTTGGACACGTTGTTGTTTTGTGGTACCCTGCCCTTACCTGCCAAATGCAGAGAGTAGGCTTTTAGATGACTTCTCATACAAATGCATGTGAAAAAGTATCACTGCTGGAAACCTCTCACTGTAGCACAGTTCTGTTTGTGCTGGAAAACCCAGCTGTCACCACCCAATAAACCAGAGGCGTGATCTTGGAGGGATTCTTCTCAGCAAATGTCCAAAAATAGCAGATATTGCAAGAGGGTAGAAGGTCACGGAACACCCATGCTACAACACTCTTCTGAGTCCTGTTCATTACCTACAACAAGCCAGCCACTCCTTTTCTTGTTGCTTGCTAGGCAGTTTCTAATTCACATAGTCTTTCTTTAGCTGCTGTTTTGCTGAGTATCTCACACATTTTTTGAGGCCCAGTTTTCCTTCACAAAGCTGGGATAGCCACATTGGACTAAAATCTGCGCATTTCCGAGTTTTCTCTCTCATTTCAGTCACAGCCTCTGCCTCTGACTCAGACTGGTGTTTCTGATAGGATCTCAGAGAGGGAGGAAACAAGAATAAATAGCATCACGCCCTCCTCACGTGGGTTGTGGTGCAGAGCTGAAACAGAAGATGAGGAAGAGCCTGGGCTCAGCTGAAACTAACCCACATTTTGAGGATTCCTGCACTCTAATGGGGCACTGAAGCAAGGGTATTACCAGCCTCTCCTTCCCTCATACCGGGACCCAAACTGGCTATTACTAGTTCCTAACTATCGGAAGCATGAGCTGTCTGTCTCAACCTCCCAGACCTGGCGACAAAGCTGCCCTAAGAGGCAATTAATGCTGGCGGGCAAGATGAGGGCAGGTTAGCATAGTAAAGGTCACGGACGCCCAGCCCTGGCTGAGGGCGATGCTGTGTTTGCTTCTCTCCAGGGAGCGACATTAAGGAGAAGTCAAGCACAGGCCACTTTGAAAGCGTAACACTTTGAAACAGTGGCAGAAAGCTAAATACTTTACTGGCAAGGAGGGATAGAAAGCTTAAGGATTTTGACAATAAACAACTGATCCTCTGACCTGATTCAAAGCCTTGTCCGGTGAGATTCGATGGTGACTCAGCCTCAGAGGACTGATTGGTACTCTACATGCCAGGATGTGCTGACCTCAATTTGGTTCTCTGAAGATACCTGCATGATGAAGAGTTCCTTCTATCTGGCACATATTGAGAGTTTTAGGAGGCCACTAGGCTGAAACTGAGTCAGCCACTTATTATTACAGTCAAGTACCTTTCAGCCAGAAAGGCCTGATGGTATCCCAACCCTGGATTTTTTGGTATCCCAACAGAGGCAAGCTGGAATGAGAAGCCACACACACAGAGTTAGAAAAGATCTGCTTAGAAAGATCCCATATGCATGCAGATGTCCTCAAAACATCATCAAATGCCTTTATTAGGCACCTACAGCCAAGTTTCTTTACTCCTCCAGGCACTGACACTTTTAATAAAATCCTCACTCACTGGTTGCACAGTTTCAAATCTCATTCTTTGCCTCCACCAAACAAGGTACAGCTACTGGGGCAGTGCTTTAACTAGCAAACCTCAGTACTGCATTGCAGTTTATTTTTTCAGATAGGAATAATAAGCCACACCAGTAAAAAGACTCCTGCTGCTGCTTTTGCCTCTTATCACTGTATTTACAGTAAAGCTTGTGCTGATTGCAGTAGACTGGTGGGAGGAGAGGGAGAGAAAAGGTATTTTCCGCATTCTTAATAGCTCTATAATTTCCTAGTACAAGATAAGGCTAGGTCGTGTCATTGATCCCTCTAACACAGGACAACCTAGAGCAGACTGGGAGGTAGAGGCAGATTGCCTGTTGTGGGTGAGGGACAGAGCCTCGAAGAAGAAAGGAGAGCAGAAGCTCACACAGGACTGAATCCACACCAGGAGATTGCTTTTCTCTTTTCAGCAGAGCTATTATGATGAAGATGAGCTCTAGTACGAGGCAGTAACAGCTGCTTTTAACCTTGTGTGTTCATTAACATCTCTTCAATTGGAAGAACAAAATAATCTGTTGGAAGGAAATTGTCCTAGCAACTTTCTCTAAGAATTCAAAGACTTCATGGTCAACATCTCAAGTCCACCATGAAAGACTTCCAAGAAACAGACTTAGTGTTTGTGACAGTTCTAAAGATAGAAAATAACTTTCAAAAACATAAACATTTTCAAACATTTCCTAATACGACAAACCAAGAGGAAATTTCTTTTGGTTTCCAGATGACAACTCTGTCTCAAAGAGGAACGAAATAAGGAGAGGAAATTGAAATACTGTACACTGGGAAACACTGAATGTTAATATTTGCCTCTCTTGTTCCATGTTTTTTCTTTCAATACTCATTGACACGCAGGCCTCTTTCAGGTTAGCTGGTTTCTGCCTGAGCTCATGCACAGGAGAACTTGAGTCTTGTTTTGGAAAGCACAGTTGTAGTATATTTCCAATTTTCCCACCTGGGGAAAAAGAAAAGGAACAGCGTGTCACTTCATACCTTCACCTCATTTTTCTCAGGCTTTTGCTATCTCAGCCGGTTGCACGTCACAGTTTGAATAACAGTGCTCGGCAGTCCAGAGCAGCCATGGGCCAGGCACATGTTCCCAAAGGGATTTTCCCTCTGCTCTTACGTGAGCATCTGGGTGCCTCTTTGTTTACATAACTCTGAAAAACATCTGGGGTTTAAAATTCCTAATACCTCAATTTGTTATGGACATAAAAACACACGCTTGAAGGATAAGGATGCTGTTTGCAGCTTGCGCCACTTGTTGAGTCAGAGGGAGGAGGAAGAGAGGAGAGGTTGGGTTAATGTATGCTATTCTCTGTCCCAATTCTTTTGATAATGGTTCCAGGCATCTGGTCATGCCCTTCCTGAAGCACACAGAAAATGCCAGAAGACTGCTTTCTGCCAGCCAAGCCGAGGGTCGGGCTCTCTGCACGACTGAGTGCAAAGGAGGGCACGTTTCAGGGAAGTATTTTTAGTGCTGGGGAGATGACAGACCTGGAAAGGGAAGGCACCTCTCCAGGAGCTGAGTTGGGTAAGTGCAGGGTGTCTCTCAGGCCCATCCCTTTGCCAAAACACTCCCAACCTAGAAAGAACTAATTTCTTACAGAGGTGAGCCAAGCTGCTCGCCCGACTTCCCAGGTTCCCCCTTCCCTAATGCCTCTCCACACCACTGCAAATTGCCCTGCCAGTTTTTCGGCCACAAACACCTGCCTGGCAGGAATCCAACCCAGCCCAGCTAAGCAGGAGGTGCCTTCACACCTCCTCAGCCATGGTCAGCCCCCCTTGCTGCCCCCAACCAGTCTGTACAAGGCTTGAACCAGAAACCCAGCTGAGGATCATGGACCAGCATCCACTCTACCCAGGAAAACAGGGTTGTTGTTTTTAAATACAGTTTCTATTGTTCAGGAGATTAAGGATGTAGTTGAGGCTTGTGGCATTTTCCCTCTGGGATCTAATTACGGAGGAGGAAGAATGAATCTGTATAGTTATTAACTCTTCCAGATCCAAAATAAGACATAGAAATGACCCCAGCAGAGACACATTCAGCCATTGCCTGTCTTCTGACAGTGTCTCTGAACACATGTCCAGAAATGTAAGGCAGAAAAATCACAGTGACAGTTGTTGGAGGCACCAGGGCAGCCTCCAGCACTGCCCTGTGCCATTGGCAGTGTGCCAGTAACTGCATGATAAATGTTACCTAAAAATCTGTGTACTTTTTTACAGGAATGTTTTGCAATCTCTTCCTTAAAGCTGCAATTCCCGGAACCAAAGGGGTTCCGTAGGTACTTTGATCAAAGGGAAATGGGATTTGAGTTGTCATGACTGCAGAGCAAATCCTGAAAACAGAAACTCTCTGTACACCAAAGTCACCCATATTCAGAGGGCATAAAAGAAAGGATTTTTTCCCCTATTTATTTATTTGCTAATTAGATTTCTAAATTCTGAAGGCCTCTTTCTTGATGACTAAACACCTGTAGGAGTGCACTCAAATATTTTTCTTTGCACAAAGATAAGCCTTTTTCTTCAATTTAAGGCACCTTGGTTCTCTTCAGAGACAGCAAGCACATGGCACTCCCATGATCTCCTCTAAGTCCTCTGTCTACCCCAGAAAGAGTCTGAAAACATTAATATTTAAAGGCAGGATCAGTAAAAAGGAAAGTAAAATAAAAAAAGCTTTAAGGCCACCCAGAAATGTATGTAAATTCAGCTAGAAGAAATACTGCTGACAGAATGTGCACTAGATTTCTCTTTCATGGCCACCAGTACACCTTAGCTAGCCAACTCACTACTTATAAACAAGATTAGATATAAAATGAGAAATCGGTACAGAGAAGACTGCAATAAACCTGATTTCTCATGCACCTTGCACCACCTTATCTGCACTCTGCCCCAACTCCAGTAAGGGCCGCTAACATTGTAAATCTCTTAATCAACATAAGTGAACGCTTAGAAAGAACCAGCTGGCCACAGAAGTTGTGTCCATCTTGCAAATCACACCGACAGGTAGTGTTTGATCTCCTTCGACTCGTTGGTTTAGGGTACTTTGTCCTGTAAGAACACAAAAGGAGCTTCTGTTCTGAGGACTGTGCTTCTAAGGTCACAGACTACGACACTGAGTCATAGGCTGAGGTATTGTACAGGATGTTACTACTAGTAATTACTTTTCTTCTCCAGCCTTAGATTCACCTGAGGGATTTTTATTTTTCTAAAGAGAGGGAATAAATCGCAACAATATGTTTAGGAGTGGTCTAAAATAACCTTTGATAAAAAGCACATGCTAATGTACCAGCTGAATTCACTGATACTCAGTTAAGAGTTGCTATCTAAGTTATTTCCTATTTTGCCATTTCTGAATGATGCAGTTACTCCCTTGCCCACTCTCAGATACCAGGATATACTAGTAGTTTTTAGATACCTGGATATAATTACACATTTTTTTCCAGTGTGGGCTTTTCTTTACTTTAAAAAGCGCCTATCTGGGCAAGCACTGGTTGAAATGGCTTAGTTTTTTCTGTAAATTTCTAGGTGGGTGCCTTTCTCTGCAACTGGAATATTGGAAACAAAATAATCCCTGGAACAAAGTGATATAGATATGGAACGTGAGCAGAAAAAAGAATTTTTCCAATCTTAAAATCATTACATTCAGGTTTCATTAATGCCTGAGGTTTATATAGGCCTGTATTTCAATATTAACTGTGACCTCTTCCAAAACATTGCCAAAGTAAATGAGATTACTCTCTATGCCAAAAAAATGTGACATAAAAGTTGAATGTTCATTATCTTAATTAATCTGAATAGTGAGCTTTTCCTTTTCTAATTACATTGCCCAACTCTGGTTTTGCAAACCGACGTTTAGATAAACCAATTTGTGTATATGTGTGCAGTGTCAAGAACTATAGAAAGAATCAAAATTCTTTTTTCATTAAATTCTAGAAATTAGCTTTTGCTATCTTATTCTAGGAAACCTTGTAAAACAGCAATCTTGCAGGGAAGAAAAGGAAAGAACTTGTCTTCAACAACATGTCTTAATGAGAAATTATTTTTGAGCATAAATACCCAAAAAATCCAGAAGTATTTTTTGTATAAATGTGATACACAGGCATATGAAAGAACACCAGTTTGTCATGATCTGACACAACCTTATGCAACAGTATCCTCAATTAATCATAGAGGAAGAGATCAGAAAGGAAGAGGTTAAACTTTTAATTGGTTATTTACTGTTTCAATTCCAGACATCATTTATGTATCTGCATAACACTGGGATGGCTTAGGAATAATAGTGGGTGTACTGACTGTAAATAAGCTGCAAGCTGCAAACTACAAACCCATGAACAAGCCATGATCTGATGTAATAAATCACAAGTCAGACGCTCTTGTGGTTTGTGACATCACAAGCACTCAAAGAGCTATTTATAAGCTCTATCATGCACTGTCCAAGATTATTGCCAGTCCAGAAATGAAAATGTTTAGGATTCTTTTCTTATGGTCTTTCTTAGATAGTGTGACCTATTTGCAGCAAATTTAAGCCAATACAAAGACAGGATTAGTTGGGGCCACAGGTCAGGTGAGGCCAGGCACTTGCATTCGAGGGAACCGAGTGGAGTTGAGTACACAGGAGTTGAGCTGCTGAGCTGACTATCAGTGTGGCTCTTTCAAAAGCAGTTTTTCTTCCAGCTCCACTAAGGTGACCTAAAACACCAACGGAGAAATATTTGTAGAGTGCAGAGAGAAAAACACTGAAGGTGAATGAAGGTAAGTAGATGAGAAAGCAACAGAAAATGATCTGAGGGGACACAAGGCTGGAAAAGTCACTGCTGTTACTGCTCTGCGATCCAGTGGTGCTGTTTGTGAACATCACCACCCACGACACTGCTTGTGGTGATTCTTCACAAGGTAGATGGTAACAATCCAATTCTTTGATATGGTCCAGAACTAAATGGTTTGGCCTACATCTGCTTTGGTCATAGCACCTTATGTTGTTTTAATATAACTGCAAAAGCAGGTGGAGCACCACTGTAATTCAGGGAAATGCTGAGCCTTCAGTCCTACATGTTAGATACCACCACATGAACGGCAAAGACTCATCTGCTGCTACTGATGGGCTCATTCAGATCAGGACCAAGTTATTCCCAGGATCGGTCCCTTCCACGGAAGTCAGGGCAGCAGCAGAGCAGTGCAGGTAGCTGCTGGCACAAAGGCACTTCCCAGATGGCTGCAGAACATTGCTCTGTTGTGTGCAAGGCTTCAGAGAGAAAGACACCACAAACATTTCTAATCTGACCAAGGAGGGTCACTGCAAACCCCCCAAGCATAATCACTGACTGATAAAACAGACAACAGGAACGATATTTCAGCTAGAAAGGAAAGGAGAGTAACAGCAAACCCAGAGGCTTATACCTATTTAATTCAATCAGGAGAAGATAACAGATGTTTAGTTAAAAGTAGCATCTCTGTTTAATTACTGCAATTATGCTGAAATATATTATTTTGTTTACACCAAATTGACTGCAACTTTCCTCAGTGCTCAGCGCATTTATACTGCTAAGCAGCACACATCCTAAACACATCACCAGCTGCTCCTCCCCATCTGCTGTGCCAGCCCCCCTCTGAGGTCTCAGCTCCTCTGGAGTAACACTCACAGTGGCCAGCACACTGTTGTGGCTAGAATTGGTTAGAAAGTCCCATCTAAAAGTGCTTTAGGGGATAGTAGATGTCCTTCCTGATACTATGGTACATGATGGTTTACCACACAGTTCATTTCCAGTACTGCTCTAACCAAGGTGATCTATTTATTATCAGCAAGGTAATCTTTGGGCAAGTCCCTGTTCCCCCTCTGCAAGTGGGGCAAATGGATGTCCCCAGGCACAAATGTCTCCTGTGTTACCTTACTGGACTGGAAGACCAATGTATGCATCATTTGTTTACGTCCAATTTTTGCAAGAACTGAGCTTGCCAGCAGACACTATTGTTCTTGCTCTTCAGAAGAGGAAGCCCATTTCTCTGGTACAAAGGTAGCAGTATTATTGCCAGCTGAAATTATAGGCAAAAGGACTAACAGCAGGTGCCAGAGAGCCAAAAATGAGAACACTGAAGTAAATCCTGTATGAAGTACGCGTGATACAATTTCCTTCTGCTTTCAGGATCAAGCGAATAATTGTAGTTAGTTGAGTTGTTGAGGTAAAACCCATCTCCTAAGGGAACTTGTAAAAGATTTCCAGAAATACCCTTCTGAAATTTCCAGGTCTCTGTTATGTTCTACCAAACAAATTAATAAAGCAGCCAAATAGTCACGACCTGAGAGTGTCTCCTCCCTTTCCCTGCTTCAGAAAGGTGGAGATGGTGCTCTCTTGAGCTGGCTGATGGCTGCAGCTTTGCCCTTGAAATGACCTTTGTATTTCAGTGGAAAGAACACTGGTACAGAACAGGAAGGAAGCAGGAGTGACTCGTCACTGCTGTGACAAAGAATCACTGCTGTGGGGAAGCCTTATCAAGGAGGCCTGCCCTCCTCTTGGGCTTGAACTCAGTCCATCCTAGTTTCTAGCAAACATTTCCAGTCAAGCTAAAAATTCCCAGCAGCAGTTCATTCAGATTTGGCGTTTCCTAAACACGTTCATCCCAGTAGAACAGACCCTGCTATCTCAAGGGCTTGCAAGGGAAAGCAAATGCCTGGGACCTGCAAGGCTGGCAGGTGAGGAGCCTGGTTAAGAGGCTCCAATCGAGCACTGATGGCTGGAGATAGGGGCCAGAAGCAGTTCCCAGCTGGCAGGGGTTCAGCTTCCTGTGTGACGTAAGTCAATGGCACTGGGCCAGGGGCCAGCTAACAAAGTACCCTCAGTACAGCAAACAGAGACACCAGGGACTGGGTGGCCTAGCAAAAGCTGGGCTTTCCTTTGGGTTTTTAGACATAACCTCCTCCTGCTGGGGCAGCAGGACTACTCAGGGGTTTTGGTTGGGATCACAAGCAGAGGACTGTGTGGGCTACTTAGAAATTTTCATTAGAGCCAAGGTGGGCGTACAGAGAAACAAAACTCTACTGTTGACTTGCTGATACTACTAATCTTATCCTCCACACAACTCCACCAGAGATTTGGAATCACAAACAGCAAGTGTCAAACCACTAGAGGCATCTGCCCCTCATGCAACCCGATAAGGTTTGTGTTTTGGCACTGGAACTGAGTGCAGTCCTACAGAAAGTAGAGGATCCACCTCTCTGGTCCAGACTTTTCTGCCCTTCCTCTCTCATACACATACACACAGAGTTCCAGGCTGAATATGAGACTGGAGATACCTTGGACTTTCAGTAGCCTCCTCATTCTTCTGAGGTCTAAAATGCCACACCTAGAAATTTCTGAGACAGGAAGAGTTAGCATTTCAAATAAGCAACCTGATATTCAAAGCAGTTGTCTCTGACAGATTACAAGTCTTTTAAAACAGGGTTGTGCAGGGACATAAGTGAAGAGAAAACACTTGGATTAATGAAAGAAGTGAGTAACAATAGATTTAATTAATCAATAACCACACAGACACCCTTTGGAGCCACTGCCAGCCAGCTGGAAAGTTTCTCTCTTGCGTAACAGAGTCAAACTCTAAGTGCTTTATTGCTCAATGGAGATTTTTTTTTTAAGCCTTAGGTTTGCATTTCATCTGGAATTACTGACCTTTCAAAAACATTGACCCTTTTGTGTGCACTTGCATTTTTTTTCCCTTCTGGTGAAAGGACGAGAGAAAATGTCCAATGACATTGAACTGACAAACAAGGTGTAGGTGTCTCAGAAGTCTGTATGTATGACTTCTCCAAAATGGACAATGTGTGCTAGGACACATTT
Organism: Campylorhamphus procurvoides; assembly: GCA_013396655.1. NCBI lineage: Eukaryota > Metazoa > Chordata > Aves > Passeriformes > Dendrocolaptidae > Campylorhamphus > Campylorhamphus procurvoides. The sequence goes on from WBMV01000074.1 coordinate 361,047, forward strand.
TGAAATGTGGACTCTGAGTTGATAGCTCCCGAGGACACACCTGCTGCCTGTGTCCATGAACACATGCTGGGAAATGCCCACAAAATGTTTTAATTTTTCTCATGATAAGAGGCTCTTCCAAGGACTATACAGGCAGACAGCTCGAGACAGAGAGACTGTCAAACTGACCGGACAAGATGTCCATAAAAGGCAGAGTAAACAGTACTGAAGAGACCCGTCAAGGGAACTCTGAGCAGCACCTCTAACCTAGTACAGGAGTGGCTTATCTTAAGCCAGAAAAAGACACTCCTTTTCTGGAATAACTGCAACTGCAGGTAGAGCCAGATACGTCCAGGAAAGGCACCACTAAAATGAAACATGGAAAACACTAATTTTAGCCTAGTGGGAAAATCAGCTTTTTTAAAGACTCTCATTCCTGTGGCATGTGGATTTAATACAGCCACCCAAACCAAACAAATCAAATACATACAGAAAGACAGGCTTCCTTCCTGATGTGACTAAGTCTACTGCACTCAATGAGATACTCCAGGTCATCCCCAAATAAGCAGATGAATCAGTTGTACAGAAATGGATTAATTTGAAGTGCAGTTTCCTTATTCCTCTTCCTGGGACCCCTCTTCATCTCATGTAGGTAAAGGAAAGGCAGACACTGATTCCTGATCTTGCACTTGTGACCTGGTGTTTGGGGACCCAGGCACTGGAATTTGAGCCCCCTTTCCCACAGTTCCCAGCAAGTTCAATAGTAATAGTTCTCACAAGCCTGGGGCTAGATTTGGTTCACCACTGCAATGAAAAGATAGACCATACCTCCTTACCAATAATTTTGAGATCAAATTTCTCCTGGAAGCTATTATCCAGTAGTCAGTAACCCAAGGAACAAAGCACCTTACCCTATAGTACAAATTTGCTGCCCTTAAGTCATTTGAGTATGTTTGTAAGATCCAAACCTCCCCTCGCAGTGCTTCTCCATACACACACATTCTCAGAGTTGCCATAAATGTTCTGAATCAGACAGATATTTAAGAAAGACAAACAAAACCCCACTGGAAACAGCTACATATTTATAGAAGTTTTAAAGCTATGATCACTGCTTAGATTCTAATCACTACGTCTAATAAAAATAAATCCAACAGTCAAGCATTAAATTCCACAGTGATATCAACACTGTCAGTTATGCAATGTAATTATGATTTTACACACTGAGAGACTACGAAAGGAGCAGAGAGTAGAAAGGAGAATAAATAGCAGAGAATTGCAAGTGTATGGAAAGCAATGGGGTTTGTCCTTATTTTATGGTTTGTAACAACCTTGTGTTAGTTGTTTTTTTTTTTTTTTTTTTTTCATTTTCTGGTCAACATCAATAAGCACTACCGAGTGACCACCTGTATATGACCCTATAGCTCTGCACCAAGTTCAGCCTTTTTGGATTGATTAACTGGAAAGAGCTGACCTCCACTGAGGTGAGCTAACCAGCTTCTGGATCCAGGCTCTGCAGCTTGCATGGGAGAGGCAGGGAACAGAAAGTGTCCATTCCTCTAAGCCATGAGTTCTGGGCTTGATGTTGTTTTGCATTTCCATTAATCTTTTTCAGTGGTCCAAGCTATGCTACTCTGAAGCAAGAAAGGGATGAAAAATAGATGCAGGATTTAGATGCTGCAGTATTTGAGTAAACAGCTGCTCCTCCAAGACTCTTGAGAGCAAGCAGAGGCCACATGATTCAAATAGTCTCTTGCATTATTCATTTCTGGGCCATGCTGAACAAAGCTCTGATAGACAGAGAAGTGGTGACAAACATCTAGGCTCTAGGATGGATCTGAACCCTGAAACAGTTTGCTCTGTGGGCTTCCCATCAGGTTTTGGACTTCTCTGCCCTATGCAATGGAGCGTGGGACAGAGATGCTTGTGGCAGGGCTGAGCCAGGGCTCCCTGCAGATCCCTGCAGCACGCCTCTGTGCTGAGGTACCCAGTTTAAATGTGGAGGCAGTACAGCTACTTTCATGCACTGCTGGGCCACAACATACTGCTTCCAGATCTCAGTTGGGTAGGGATGGAAGGGACCAAAAAAAATGGGAGAGAGACCAGGTATTAGCGAGCAAAAATAACAGTAGATATAATCTAAAGATAAATAGCAACATACCTTATCCTTAACATCCCTTATACCTGTGCTAAGACTATCTGATGAAGGCACTTAGGAAGTACTTTCCTCCTGATGCTTTTACAGCTGAGTTACATCAATGTGCAGTATCTCAGGGGACTCCTGGAAAAATATAATCTATCTAATCACAAAACAGCACAGGAGGCAGGGAGTCTGCAGTGAAAGTTGTAATCCTCAGCAGGCTAGCAGCCTTAGCATGCTGCCTCAGTTTTCAGTCTTAGAGCTCGAGAAGATTTCCAGAATGAGTCCCTCATTTAGCAAGGATGTTCACATGGAACAGCTGTGAGATCAACCATAGTCTGTTGTGAGCTGGAACCAAGACTTACCAGTTCACACCAACCTGGCTAAAGTCCATCCTTCCACCCCATTAACAATGCAGTATGGCAGAGCCTGCTCTTTTCACCACTGAGGACTTCAGACGTGACTTTCAGATACTCCAAGTTTAATCTTCTTGGAGGATATATATTAATTACGTTCTGTTAATGCAAAGCTAAATAATTTCTACAGAACCCAGGCAATTTCTTTCTGGCACAAAGCAGTGATATGTATCTATTACCTCAATTAACTGATGTTATTCCAAGTGAAAGACATCATGCTGAAAGCTGGAGTCTAAACTGAGAAAGGATCTTACAGATCCAGATCCAGTTTCACTTACCCTTGCACACATCAGAGGAAGTGCCCCGAAGATAAGGGGGTGCAATTCATTGCTATGATCAGATCTTCACTGCTTTGCTTCATCCCAACAGGTCCTGATTTCACTGCTCTCCTTCCTGCTGCTTAGATTGAAGCACACAAATAATCCAGCTGAATCAAACTAGTCCCAGGACAAATCCAGTCCAGTTTGCTGGACTGGATCCACAGTTCCAGAGTCAAGCTCACAGTGTTTCTACTCCTATGCATATATTTTTGAGCTTAAGGTAGGATCATAGGTCATGATGTATCACTGTTTAGGAACCATTATATTTGACATGGAAAACCCTTTTTAAACGGAGGGGGGGGGGGCGGAGGGAAGAAAAGAAAAAAAGAAAAACCAAAAAATATTGTGACCTCAGAAAATTAACAATCAGTAAGTTACTTAGGAGGAAGAAAAAAACCTAATTAAGCTATCTCAAAGCAAACATATTAGATTTTCATGTGTACAGTGCCAAACCATATGGAGTTTTATTAACTAAGAGAACTTATACTTCAGTAAATCTAATGTTTCTCCTCAAATCCAGTGGATGTTGTTTTAAAATACTGAACAATCTTAAATGTAGTGCTTATACCATAGGTTCCTGATAAGTAATTTAAAGTCCATGTATTTTATCTGTGTGCTGTTCAGATTTCCCCCCCGACTTTGGACAAGGAATATAGACATCTAAATTTCACAAATTTCTCTCCTATTCCAGCTTTGAAATGATTACCCACTTTAGTAACATCAGGATATTTCCATCAATAAAATTTGTTGTCTGAGCTTTGTTATTTGGACATTTGTGAGTGTAGTCACTGAGATGCAGGCTGGATCACACTGCCAGCCCTGAAGCCACCTGTTTAAACACAGGATAAGACCATCTCCTCCAGTTTGTTCTGTCACAAAACTAAGGACAAGGAATAGGGTTTTTTTGCCTCTTTAGCCCACTCAATCCAGGTCACTCTTCACAAATGCTCCTAAATAAAACTAGAGGGTCAAATTACACATATAAATCTTCAAAGGTTCATGGGGCATTTCCTGTTTCCCTTTGCAGATTTGGTCATTTGGAACACAAGGGAGATTTCCATTTATTTATATAATAAGATTATAGCTTGCAGCTTTGCTGTACTAGAACTGCAGACTTAGTAGAAATCGTAGAAATATTGGGCTGGAAGGACCTTGGTGATCCCTTCCTTACAACAAAGTAGACGTGACAAGACCATCATTGACTAAAAAAGCTTTGTTCTTAAAGGACTTCATAAACAGGGACTTCATAGCCTTCAAGGCTGCTTCACCACTTCTCTATTCCTATTTTCAGAACAAATCTCCTTCAGATGTACTTAAACAAAATTTTTGTTTATGGCAACAAAGCTGGCCACTATTTTGTTGTACACCCCTCCTGCCTCAGAGGCAGAGAACAATTAATTCCTGCCCTTTTTATAGCTCCATTAGAAGACAGTTTTCCATATTCCTTCTCAAATTCCTTTTTCCTAATCCCAGCATATGCAATTCCTTCAATATTTTTTCTTTGACCAGGTTTTCTGAACCTGTGACAGTTTTCATTGCTCATTTCTAAAGCCTCCTCAGTCTGTGTCTGACACAGAGACATGTTCTAGATAGGGTGATGGGTTTTTTTTCCTCTGATGTTAGCAGGGAGCTTCTTAAATGCACAAGATATGTCAGATGATAGCACAAACTGGATCAGGTTTTCTTCAGCAAAGAGAGCAAGTACATATATTCAAACGCAGTAACTTTCTTTTTAGAATTTTTTGGTATTATCATGAGTGTCCCAGTACTCTGGTATGTCCAGCACACTATAATTAAAATCCTCAGACTGAAAATGTCACAATTGTGCACATTGCATTACCTTTGTTACCCTAATTCTTGATCTCATCCCCTCAGTCTACCTATTTCCTTCACTGGATGTGTCTCATCTTTGACACCTCATGGGCATTTGGTGGGAATGCCTGCCCTTTACTACATCTCTATACTGTATTTTAATACATTGGGAACTCAGCCTGGTAAGATTGTGGGCATTAAAATATGGTTTTTTTGAAGTAGCATAATAATGTATCTGATGACAAAGCACCTAAGAGCATAGATGTCAAGGAGAGTTAGTGTGGTATTATTGAGACTAAAGGGAAGAATTCAGACAGGAGAAGAGCGGAGCAGAGCACTCAGTACAGCAGGCCCTTTGCCCTCTCCTGAGAAGGCCAGTGAAGAGAAGCAGCTCAGGGAATTGGCTGCACACTGGCACAAAGAGCCCCATGAAATCACTCGTTAAGCAGGAAGGGGAAGAGGTGAGGTTATGTTCAGGACACGGATGCAGCTCCTTAGCAGAAATGGCTTTGGTCTCGGATTGTCATTGAACCTCTTTGTTCTCCTCTGATTTATTGAACAATGTGATTCTGTTTCTCCCCATGAATGTAACTCCTTATGGGTTACTACAGTTCTGTTTATTCTTTACGTATAACTTAGGAACTGGTGGTTTGTTTGTTTGTTTTTTTGTTTGGTGGGGTTTTTTTGGGGGTGGGGTTATTTGTTTGTTTGGGTTTTTTTCCCCTGTGTTCATGGCATATGAGCTTGTCTGGTCTTTTATAACTGTCCTGTGGTTCTCCAGAAAAGCAGAGATAGCTGGGTTGTGTCTGGGTCGTTACCATAAAATATAGTTAGGAGGAAAGCTAAGGGAACTCAGGCTATTGTATATAGTGTCATACAATGTAGGACAGCTATTTAGGTAATCACTTCTCCCCTCACAGGGGTTCAAGTTGTCATCAGCCTGTTCTGTAGCTTGCCAGCACGAAATCACCAGGTGCTACAGAAATTGCAGGCAAGCCTGAGTTTAACAAGTTTTGTGCTTACAAACAGCATCCCAGTGAGATTCAGGGAGGGAAGTGATCTGTTTAACAACAAAGGTGACAAGTCACTCCACAGTTACTAGGCTGGCATACTTTTTCACAAAGCCTGCTTTATAGATGTCCTGTTCACTACTGTCAGAGGGGCTGGGAAAGAGGTAAAAAATGCAGAACAGAAGTGTGATGGTCTAGGGAGATGATTAGGCCATTTATTCGAATGTGCTTATCCCTTAAATATTTTGCTTCCACTCGGCCCTTTTTTCTCACTGTTTCCTGAGATCCTGTGATTCTCCCCCTTCTGCCTGCAGACACACAGCTTTAGCTGTTGCTTGATCTCATTTCTGTGACATTTCAGGCACTCTTCCTGCTGACTTGTTCCATCTGGTTATTACCCTTTGAGTGAGAAGTAGCTCTTGCCTGCATCTCTGCTGAGTCTCCCAGTCTGTGTGTGGAGTGTTTCGGCTCCTCCTTTCTGAACAAGCAATCTTGAGCAGGTTTATAAATAGGAGCTTTCAAGCTAATGAGACGAGGTGCGGGGGTGAGGAAAAGAGAAACTGCACTGAAGTCACTTCAGAGACAGATCTAATGCTCCTCATAATGACAGTTTTGCACGCACAGCCACAGAGGGACATTGGGAGAGGGGATGGTTAAGCACTGAAAAGGGAGAGGGGCTTTAGTCTTGGCTCTGCCACAGGTTTGAATATAACTTGGGAAAAGCCATACCTCCTCTCAGTTCTCCATGGGCTGAATCATCTTTCTGCTTCCCCGCTATCATCCTGGAAATGTACTGTAATTGTTGTGGGGAAAGAATATTCCTATCCATTTACTTGCAGAGCAGTAAAGTAAGACTTGTGTCTTGCTGGGATCTCCCAGTATTGTCAGGATTACACAGACTTCTCTTTAGAGGCAGGACCCTGGCTCATTTACATGTCATCCTCTCACTAGGGCACAGTATGCACATTGCATTTGATGATTTCTTTCCCCTCCTGTTCATTTTTATTATCCCCACCTAAGACTGGTAAATAAAACAAAACAAGTCCTGCTGGGACTAAAATCCTTGTACTGACTTTCAGCCCACTTTCCAGAAGGATAAGTAATTTCCCTTATCTGTACTATGAAGACGAAACACAGCCAGGGTGACCTAATTCGTACAGATGGCATGTGGGTCAGCAGCTTCATGTCTGGACAACGCTCTGCATGGGCTGCATGGTTTGTAAATGCCAAGATTATTTGGACTCCAAACTAAAAAGCAGAGACCTACACCAAAACAACAGGGGAGTGTCTGTGAGGCAGCTCCCTCATGCCATATGAGTATGTGTGATAAAAGAGAGGTGGTGGCTGGGTGCACTAAAGGCAGTAACAGACCCAAACAGCACATCCCACTCCTGAGAAGCCTTTCAGTAGTTACAAGATTATTAAACAAGTACTCTACATTTGCAAGTTCTAGAACTCAGTGTGACATCAGTGGTGCTTAGTAGATATATGGAGGTGACATGAGGTCAGATGTAGAATAAAAACTGCATGCAAGTACAGTGGGTCACGGATAATTGTCTAGAATTGTCCCTGACTGACTCCAAACACGAAGATTCAGCTGTAAATCACGGGGTGTTCTGTCTCTGTCTGCAGTGGAAAGAATCCAGATTCATTCTGATGCAGGACAGCCAGGGTGCAGATATTACACTTGAAATACTCTGTGTACCCAGAAAAGAAGTGATGCCCCTTAATCCCTTTCTTCTGTACCTCACACAGACTAAATCTAAAGCATACTGTTCTCTTCAGCCACCAAATTAGGGCTGATTCTTTGAAGAGATGATAGAAGAAAGTGCTCTCCTCATATTTTCTCCTTCAGAAACTCCTTTCTGAAGAGGTTCAGAAGCTTTCATTTCCAATCATGGAAATGTTTTAAGATCCTCATATACTGTCTCCCTTTCTGAGAGAAATCCTTTTTTAGTCCACAGTTAAAACTGATCACTAAAAACAAACTCTCTGCTTTCCAAACACCCAGCTGCAAGAACTGGCTGTTGAGGAAAGCAGCAAGAATCAGTTAAAATATTCTGGCACTGTGAGATATAAAGAATTAGTGGCAGGTTTTCAGGAACTTGTTCAGTGTTTTGATCATCAGCAAGAGAGCAAGAGTAGCCCTCATTTACTTATCCCATCTTAGGAAAGCAATATCCAGATTGTTCCTATATTTCTATCCATCAGGCTAATGCCACGTTTAGCAGGAAAATGAGACTTCCTCCTGCTTCCTGATATTCACTTCTCCATGTAAATCTTGCAAGAGCTGGCATGACCTCTTACAGGTAGTTTCATCAGCCCAGTAGCTTACTGAGGAGGTGTAAGATATGGTGATGATGTCCCACCAGCAAGTTGCATTCAGACAGCAGTTTGAAATGAGAAATTTACCCCTTGTATCTTATTAGATGAATGTGATGCTCCTCTGAAGTCTTTGGCAAAGTTAAAATGTTGATGGCATCTTTAACAAATAGGCTGAACCACCGCCAGCTCACACAGTTTAACTGGATAGCTACTGGACTTCTCAGTGTAGTACTACACTACTATTGCCTCCTGTAACACAGGAGAAACAGGTCTTCTACACACTGAAAAGGAAATTTGTCCTGGTGGCACTGGGAAATGGAAACACAAACCCTTCAGCACTGTTACTGCTGTCATTGCTCTAGGAAATCCACTCTTGTTAACACTGCAGGAAAATGTGTCTCTGTAGTAACACGGTATCTCAGGAAAGGTCTTTTTCAGAACTTCTGTCCAACAAACATGTCTCATTACGTGCTCTTTTCAGAAGCCAGTTTTCTGTCCAACATTGCTTCTATGGCTCAAAAATACTGGGCTATGTACTCATCTCACCTCTCCACAAGCATCATCTGTGCTTTCTGCTTCGCAAAGCATGTTGCACAACTGTAGATCCTGTTGGTACCCAATCTGCTGTCTGCCAGACCAGTGCTTTATCCACCAGAATGCACTGCCTAACAATAAACAAAGGGAACAGGACTAACTTTGCACTCTACTTCTGCACTACTTGCAGCCAGAAATAAATCTGTTCCTTTCACCAGTGGATCTGTTTATTGATCTAGTACTCTGGCTTTCGACCCACAGTAGGTGAGATCCCAGGGGCCTGTGAATTACATATAAGGAGCCTGGGGATAAAGACCAAGAAAATAAAACCTACAGTCTCCACAGGATCCCACACCTCTGCTGGAATTTTTAGTGGCTGGCAAATTGGAAGAATGTTGAAAACCATTTGTCTGGTGTAACAAGATAGGATATGTTCTCTCAGTCATAAAATTTTGGGGAACTGCTGAGAAACTCTGCCAAGTTGTAACAGTTGCAGTGCCTAGTTAGCACCTGTCTGTGAAAGCAGCATTTGTGACACAGCTAGGAGTGCACTGAGCATGCAGCAGCTATTTCTTATTCCCTGCCTGGATGAGGCATCCCATGTGAATGGCAAGCTTTCCTTGGAGTCATTTTAAGCCAGTGTCAGAATCATAGAATAATAGACCTACAGAATACCAGACTGGAAGGGACCACAGGGATCATCTCGTCTAACCTTTCTTGGCAAAAACATGGTCTAGAGAAGACAGGCCAGCATCCTGACCAGACGAATCTTAAAAGCATCCAATGTTGGGGAATCCACCACTTCCTTCAGGAGACTATTCCCATGGATGATTTATTTCATTGTGAAAAATTATCCTCTTGTGTCTAATCAGAATCTCCCCAGAAGTAGCTTGTACCTGTTACCCCTGGTCTTTTCCATGTGATTTGGTGCAAAAAGGAAGTCCCCATATCCTTTGTAGCCACACTTTAAATATGGGATAAACATGGTGATAAGGTCTCCCCTAAGCCTTCTTTTCTCAAGGCTGAGAGAAGCCAGTCAGTTCTCTCAGTGTTTTCATAGAAGGCAGGCTTCCCAGACCTTTGATCATTTTGTGGCCCTTCTGTGAACCCTCTCCAGCCTGTCCTTATCTTTTTGTATAATAGGGACCAGAACTGATCACTGTATTCCCGGTGTGGCCTAACAAGCAATGAGTAAAATGACATAGTGATTTCTTTACCTCTGTGGTGACGCCCTTGTTGATGCAACCCAGCTTTCTTTTGGGTTACTTTGAGTGAACAATGTACCGCTGTGGCACACTGAGCTGTTGCCCACCAGGACCTTTGGCTCCTTTTCCACTGAGCTGCTCCCCAGCCAGGCAGATGACAGCCTGTGCTGCACTCCTGGATTATATTTTCACATACATTACATTTGTCTTTGTTGAACTTCACAAGGTTATTGTTACCTCACTCTTTCAGTCTATACAGGTCTTCCTGCAGGGTAGCTCCCCCTTCCAAAGTGCCCACTTTCCCACTTAGTTTGCTATCACTGGCAAACTTCATGAAGGTATGCTTGATCCCATCATCCAGATGGCTCATGGAGATTCTTAAAAGCCTTTGCGCCAGTACTGGTCCCTAGGGGACCCCACTTGTGACAAGGCTACCAGTTTGAAAAGGAATACCACACTGGGTGCTGCCTGCCAGTCAGTTCCCCACCTACCATCCAGGCCCCTTGTCTAGACCATAAATATCAGTTTCTCTAGGAGGAGGCAGTAAACTAAATGAGAGAATGCTCTAGGAGAATGCAATATATTAAATCACACAAAATCTCCTAGGTGCAGAAAACTGCTTGTTGCACGGGGAACTATTGTAGGCTCCTCTGACCCTTACAGCTCCACATAATACAACCAAGTCCTCTACATGCTGTGCACAAGCCATTCACAGTGAAGTCCCAAACATTTTTCAGCAAAATGTTTTCCTTTGGAAAATAAAAGGCGAAGTTGCACTATCTCTGCAAGAGCACACGCTGATGACAATGACATTTTGTCTAGCAGAATGGAAAAAGAGAATTTCCCATTTTCAAACTTTCTGAGAAGCAAAAGATCAGCAGTGAGAAGAAGGAAAAGCACTCTCAGCCACTCTGAGTGCTCTAGCTGGACTTAAATTACACATTTGAAAAATTATACTTCAGGGAAAACATTATGGTTCAGTATAAAAAACACACATAAAAATAAAAATGTTACAGAAAAAAATTACTTTTTTATTCTTCTCTATGTTACTACCCCAAAAGTCTTTGTGGGATCAGACCCTAACTTGGCTTTTTTTCCCTTCCCTTCACAAGTATGTTGCTCTTAGGTACAGTGCTGGATGCTCACTTCACCTTTTACATATAAATCTTCCTACCACACCTCAAAGCTTTCCCCCATGCACATACGACCTCTGCCCCTTTCATCACGGTCCTTTGTTCTGCCAGGGCAGGTAATGGAATGTGAAGAAGGACTTGGGCAGCCAGGGAGCTCTGCAGAGGAAAAGCTGTTCTCTTATTAGGATAATGCTGCTATCAGCACAGTTTGAGTCACAGAGTTAAAAATGAGTTGATTATAGATACCCATGCTCTGTATAGACCTCCTGAATGGTTCTAATGTGCTGTTTAGACTATTCGCAGTTAGTATCTTTCTGTCAATGGCAAATTTTACCATTAAAAGCATGTGGAGAAAAACACCAATAAGGAACATTCTTTCTTCCAAATCCTGCTTGTCTTTAGCTTTGCCCACACTCTAGGAGATACCTGTTAATTGTGACATAGGAGAGATGTTTTCTTCTGTGGTAATACACACTTAGGAGTCTTCTGCGTCTGATGAAAAATGCACATACTAACATACCATCAGGTTATAACAATGCATGAGAATACTACTGAGAGGAATCAGTAGTGTCCAAGCTTAACCCTGCACTGTGGCATGTTAAATTAACACCAGATAGGACCCAATCAGAGCAATTGATACAGGTACAGCAGTGAGAGAACCAAGCCCAAGATGCAAGCTGGTTTATTCAATATCTAACTAAGGACTTGGCAGGACTAAGGTATCTGTCCTCCCTGCTGTGCCTGGTAGTAACCTTAAATCCTATGAATTGTTTGTGTCTATACATCACTATATGACTTAAAAAAAAACAATCTTGTCTTTCCTTTAAAGCCAGAGCTATTTAAAAATTGATAAACATCAAGACAAAAAGTGCCTTACTAGGGACCATTTATCCTTACTTTCCTATCAGTTATCTGACATAGTTTCTGAAGACTAATAAAAAGAATTAAACTTTACTAAATACCACAGCTAAGGATACCATAGAGCTCCTGTCTATGTGTTCTCAGTACTCTGCAAATCTGTCCGGAGAGGATTGCTCCAGTTCTTTGGATGCATTTCCAAGGTCACAAAATCTTCCCACTTTTTACTGCTGGGTGCTCAATGGCAGGTAAACAATGTTGCAGCTAATGGGAACACAGATTGGAGCTAATTATAGAGTGATTAGCTTGCCATGGACTTAATTGCTTATTAGAAGTCATACTGAAGTCTGAAATGGAGGCTACGAATCTTACAATATGCAGGTTTTGCAGGGCTGTCTGGCAGCTACACCACTTCACTGTCCACTCCCACCACGCAGAAACAGGTGTATATACCTGTTTTTCAGCTGCTTTCACACCTGATCCTCTGAATTCAAGTTTAAACAGAGAAGAACTCAAGGTAATTGTAGAATCACTTAAGCTGGAAAAGACCTTTAAGATCATCAAGTCCGACGAGATATATTTGCCTGTAAACTACAGCAGCTCAGATGCAGAATCACAACACCTCACACAGAGGTGTGTGCTCTCTGCCCCCACCCTCTTGTTAGATGTCTTGTGCCAAATCATAGCTGAGTTCTATGAGGTGGCCCGTGGCTTTGGATGTTTGCCCTGCTAACTCACTTTCCCCTTCAACAGGCTCCAACTTGCTCCTTCGTCATAATTTCTCTCTTCCTCAATTCATAACTGGTCATAAACAGTAGGAAATAAAGTCATGCCAAAGGGAACACTATCTGTACGTTGTGCTGTACAAACATGAAGCTGTGGATAACACGGTTTTCCCTTTAAAAAAATCCCCTTGTCTCTGAATGGGAGCTCTTTTCATCATGACGTGGTAGCATAATGAATTCCCTGCACTGAGACTTTGCTCACAGCCTTGAGACAAGGCACAAAGGGAGTGCAAATAAATGAACAATACGGTGGAAGAAACAAAGAGCAAAATAAAAGCAAGCAAGCAATAAAGGGGCATAAAAGGAGAAGCAGCCTGCAGTGTTTAAAGCTGTGCCGTACAAAAAGACCATCATATAAAATGATGCAGAATTCCTGCAGAACAGGGCTGGCAGTTCTACAGAAATAGGAAGTCCAATCAGAAGAGCATGTTGACTCCATGTGCAAGGACAGAGCTGGCAATTAAAGGACAAGTGCTGCATAATTTTCACATTGGCCTAGTGCATCTCATCCCATGGGATGCCATAGGGTGCTACAAGGACTTTCCCTGCTCCTGAAACACAGCCATATTTGGAGTTACTAGCGTACAGCATGCAAGAAAAAGAGATATTTTTATTGCTGCATGGGTTCTCCCTTCTTTTGTCCCCCTCTCCTCTAAATATAAATATTTCTCACACCCACCAGTAACTCTACAAGACTGACTGATTCCCTTTGAGAGCCATAGGAAGTCTTCTACCCCAGAGCCATACAGGCTTATGTGGAAAAAAGAAGAAAAGGAAAAGATAAAATATGTAAAATATGTATTGCAAAGAGCTGGGTGCATAAGTTATTGTATTGAAGGCTGGCAGAAACAGACAGAGAATCACACCAGCAAGCTCAAAGCTCTACTCACAATGTCATCCACATTCTCTGCAATTTTCAGTCAGGCGTTTTTTCTTGCATGGCAGTTTGCTCCTACATCCTCTTTTCCCATTCCCTCAGACCATTCTCCCTCGACAACTCATTCTCACTTCTCTTCCCTCTTTTTTCCTTATTCTTTCCCCACTCCTTCTAGTCATCAAAGCAACTCCCTTCTCATTGAGCTCCTGTACCAAATCCCCAAAAAACAGCCCCAATGTCACTGCAAAGGAACTGTTACCTGCTGGATGTTGAATGGTCCTATGCAGATGATAGCCTTTCTCACCATATCTGAGTTGCCTTTGAAGGGTTTAAAGGCTTTTTAAGCAGAGACACTCAACCTCAGTCTCACGCACAAAACATTTAGTGCAACAATACCCTCATCTCAGTGTTTCTATAGAACAGAGCTCTTGCTTGGTTGGAACCACGTGGCAGTATAATCTATAGTGTGCTACACAGCCAGCTGTGTTCACCAAATTCTACCTTCTTGCTCCCATGCTAGGTATCCTATGGGACATAGAAATGTAGCTCTCTGATCTGCCCCCTGGCCATTTCAAACTCCTCAGCCCCTGGGCTGCTGCATAATTCAAACCCTTCTTTTGTGTTAGACCTAGTGATCTCTACTAAGCAGGTTTTCAGCCAGATCAGAGCTGGGTAACTGGCCTTCATGCCTAATTCATCTTGCTGTGTTACCCGAAGTGGCAGCTGGGCTGCCCTGTGCTTGGTGCATGGGTCTGATGGTGAATCTCTCCAGTACATGAATATGATGAGTGTTATGAAGGCAGTGACCCTGCAGACCAATCAGAGGACCCAGTGAAAGAGGGCTGCCTCTGTATATTCCTCTATAAATAGATTTCTGCAGAAGAAAATGCTTTTATAGGATCTCTTTGCTCAGCTTGTTTGTGATTTCGCTTCCTTCTTTATCTCCTAGCTGTAATTAGCTGTCAAGTCTTGGTGCATGTTTTCTTTGTATTTGCCTTTTAGAAAGGCAAAAGCCAAGATTTCCAAAAGACAGGCAAGAGCTCATTTCCCTTTTTCACTCTGATTGGACTGAGACTCCCCAGTTGCTTAACTTGGCTTAAAAAGCCTTGGTGTTCTTCACCTTTAATCACTCAGTCATGTTACTGGCACCTCACTCGTGCTTGAGCTGAACCCAGTGTTTTTCCACCTGGCTGCTGAATCAGCTCAGGATGAAAAACAATCTTCCCCTCAAAATGGACATCTGACATATAACATAAATGCTCATACCAGCACCACAGATGGGACAACTGAGTTGAGGGAGAGCAATGACAACAAACAACTATGGTGAAATGGAAGAATTATAAAATTTAAGCTCATTCCTGCAAATCAGGACCTTACTGCTCTCAAGAGTTGCAGCCTGCTAGGCAGAAATTGCTCAGCCAACTGCATATTGAACAGGGTCAAAGGCTTGACCCACAGCTGTGAGTCTTCCCTCCTCCTTCCTGCAATTAGACAACAGAAACGTATCTGCCAACTAACAACCCCTCTTCCCTCTTTTTCTCAAAATGTGATTCTTACATGACACAGGCATCTTCCTCCCAAGAGGAAGTTCATGCTCCAAGACTAGCCACGACCTGCAACAACTCTTATTTATTACCATCTGCCTAGAAAATATTGTAGGGTAACAACAGGGATGTCTGTTCTTCAAGGACATTTCTTTGCAAGGTAACTATAAGGATCTCCAAACCCTTTGCTAACATCCTTTAGTGATGACTCACAGCACCTTCTCTCATTGCTGTTTAGTGCTGAAAGGGACTCTGTCAGTATAAAGAATGTGATGGCAGCAAAGTCTTCAGCAATTGCTGCTTCTACCTCATTCTCACTCCTTCCTTGTGCCATGGCCACCTCCCAGCAGGGTGACCCTCAACTGTGTGCTACTTTATGAACCAGGTGGTGTAACTTCCCACTGAAAAACAAACAAAGCTAACACAGGGGGTTTTGTTAGTTTTGTGTTGCTCCTTAGTCTCAGCAGTTACCAGGGTGACAATAGTGCTTGGAAAATGCTGGCTCAATGGAGAACACAGGGGTAACATGCAGTGTCAGAGGAGCAGGACTGAGCTGTGGAGAAAGGATAAAGCAAAGGAGAGAATGATAACGGTGGGAAGTGAAGAGGCAATACCTGAAGCTTGCATTACCAAAGAAGACTGTGTCATCAAGCCACCATCCCAGGCACAGAGAAACTAAATGACTTTTCCCCAGGGAAAGAGCAAGTTATTGTCAGAAAGCATAATTTTAAAAGAAAGTGACACATGCTTATCCTCTCTCTTAACTCCAGACACGCTTCTGCCCTGGTGTCTTGTTTGAAATCACAATAAGAAAGTAACTGGTGCAAATCTAGAGGCTGTCCCATCCAGGTATATTATCAATAGTTGGCAGCTCATAAAAGTTTCTATACAGGTTCCTAAAGAGAAAAGAAACCACTGTGTTCAAATGCTTGAGCCAGGCCTTGTTTTTAAAGACAACATGCATGTACACACACAGGTGATCCACATCTGCCCTCTTTCCTTCCTCTTTATTCATTGCCTCTACTACCACAAGAAAATTGCACTAGTTAGGTTTGAAATGGATATTAAAAAGAAATTTTAAAGGAATGTCTAAAGATTAGTTTTTAAAGAGTGTTAAGGGCTGAGTAAGCACCTCTAAATTTTCAGAGGGTTCTTTCAGTAGAGGAAACCTCAGTAGAGCAGTGTCACTAAACTGGTCCTGTGGAACTGGTGGAAACATCTATGTGGATGCTCAGCTTTCTATGATAAGAGCCTATATGTATGATGGAGAGAATCATTGGCAGAACCCAAGCTATTCTGCACTCTATCCCTGCGTGCAAGCACATGGTACCCTCTGCGTGGGAGGCTGTGTGGACAACAGGGTGCATGGGAGCAGCAGGGGTACTGCTCCAATCCAATCCACCACTTGGCTGTGGGAAATTTCTCCCTGTTGCTCTTCCAGAGAAAACATCCCTCCAGCCTTTTATGAGATCCAAAGAAGCCTGTCATATGTACTTTGTGTCTCAGAAAATGGAAAGAGGATAGAAGGCTGCATTTTAAAGCTTTGCAACTCACATTCAACAGCAAGGCCTAGCAGTTTAGTAAGCAATTCCATGCAAGCCTACGATACAGTTAAATCATTCCTTCAGTTTTCCTCTGCAAGCTAGCTTGCCTTCTCTACTTTATTGCTGGGCTGGCTAAGCTTAATATTCTTTCTAACCTTTGGATCACAGAAGGCACTGCAATCTCCAAGTCAATGCCCTTAATAGGCTAGCACTGTCCCAGGACAAGTATTCCTGAACATCAACCACTTCCCCAACATATGATAGCTCTCTGTTTCCATCTGCCAATTCCTTTCTGTTCATCATCTCCCTCTGGCTGATGCCCACATTCCCTCACTTCTGCTGAAGCACTGCCTTGGCTTCCAGCTGTGTACAGCTGGCAGATCCCCAAGGTCCAGATAAAACTGTGGCTGCCCTCCATCACATTCTCTGGATTCGAGTTGGTGTTGGTCTGCTGTTAGGGACAAAAGAGAAGCTGCTCACTTTTCTTGTGCTTTTCTGTTGTTGTTGAAACACAGCTACAGCTTCCCTGCCAGAGGTATCTGGACCGCTGGCCTTCTGGTCACACTTTTGTCTTTTCCTACTCTGTCAATCCCATATCAGCATTTCTACCATGACGTTTGTGTAGCAGGCTTTTGTTGTGCTGGAAGAAAGTGGGTTTGGCTGCAACACAGAGAAAAATGCTCCCCTTGCTCACCTGGATGCAGACACATGGGCAGTTTCCCAGTCAGCACGGTCTCAGCAGTTTGCAGACAATAAGTAAAGATGCTGTTGCAAACACTGAAATTGTTTGCTGGCATACAAAAGAGAGAAGTCCCCACTAATGAAGCTAATATTTCCCCTCACTGACAATTTGGGGGAATGCTTATTGTCTTTTCAGATGCTTGCACCATGCTTGTTGTGAGACAATCCATCATGTTACTGCTAGGTCTGACACGTGTGCAACAGCCCACCCTGCAGAGGTAGGCAGCTGGAGATGGAAACAAAGACGCTTATCATAACCTCACACACCTGTTACAAAGGAGTGCTGGTTATATTTTTCCCTCTTAATGGACCTCAAAACAGAATGGGCAGGAATGTAGCTGAGAGAAGGAGTAAGTAGTGCAATGGAAGACTAAAGAGAAATAATTGAGGCCATGTGTAGACAGGTGCAGGGCTGACTCTAGAAATGAATAAAGCAGTTAATTTCTCAGAGCAGGAAACCAAGCTATGACCCAGCTGCCTAATTTGCCTGTTCTGAAGTGCTGGAGAGTCACACTGTCTTCTGCTGCCACCACCTCCTGTTCACTGGCTACAGAATATGTGGACAGTTGCTATTTCCAGTGTTAGGGTTAGCATCATGATCTGTCCTGGCTCCTCTGATCTCTACACAGGGTCACCAACACTGCTCTTCCCATCCATACCCCATCCCTTCCTTTCATTTTCTTTTAGAGGAATAGACCTTAGGACTGTAGATCAAAGGAGGAGTGTTGGCTGATGAGAAGCTGGACATGAGCTGGCAATGAGTGCTCACAGCCCAGAAAGTCAAAGTTATCCTGGGCTGCATCAAAAACAGTGTGGACAATAGGTTGGGGTAGGTGATTCTGCCTCCCTGCTCTGATCTCATGAGACCACACATGAGGTACTGCATCCAGATCTGGGGCCCCCAACATATGAAAGAGTCCAGAGGAGGACCACAGAGA
Organism: Campylorhamphus procurvoides; assembly: GCA_013396655.1. Classification (NCBI taxonomy): domain Eukaryota; kingdom Metazoa; phylum Chordata; class Aves; order Passeriformes; family Dendrocolaptidae; genus Campylorhamphus; species Campylorhamphus procurvoides. The sequence continues at coordinate 379,205 of WBMV01000074.1, forward strand.
TGATTAGAGGGCTGGAGCACCTCTCCTGTGATGACTAACTGACAGACTTGGGGTATTTCAGCCTGGAAAAGAGATGGCTCTGGGGGAGACATTATTGCAGTCTTATGGTACTTAAAGTACAAGAGAGCTGGAGAGGGACTTTTTAGAAGGGGATGGCATGACAGAACAAGGGAAAATGACTTTAAACTGAAAGAAGATAGGTTTAGACTAGATAGATATTAGGAAGAAATTCTCTTCTGTGAGGGTGATGAGGCAGCAGAACATGTTGCTCAGAGAAGCTGTGTATGCCCCATCCCTGGAAGGGTTCAAGGCTGGGATGGATGTGGCAATGGGATCTAGTGGAAGGTGTCCCTGTCCATGGCAGGGGGCTTGGCACTAGAAGATCTTAGAGGTCCCTTCTAACCAAAACATTCTATAATTATATCTCAGTATCTGCTCCTCTTACTTATGTCAGCTAAATTCACTTTTTTATGTTGCTGAAAACTTGACACTGCTCTGGAGAGGTGATGCATTTACTTAAAAGTGTGCTCAATTTGCAGTGTGAAGGCTTTTGATCTTACCAAGGACAAACTTCCATTTAAAAATCAGGTTAGCTGTTGCAGCTCCTAGTGGGAGGACAGCTAACAGCAGTCTCTGGTTAGAGATATGATGAGTAGCCTCACAGCAAGGAAGGCTGCTCATCCTTTCCTGGCAGAGGCACAAAAGCAGTCTCCCTTCCAAGAGCTCTGTAACAAACCAGCTCAGTATTTGTCCCAGGTTGGCCCCAACACCTGGCACCTGGCACAGTATGCAGCTGAATTGCATTCTGGTGAAAGTCACCCTCAAGTTCACGCGCAAAACTGACTTCTAACACAGCTGTGTTATTAATTTGTTGAATGACAGAGAATCACTAGAGATGCAGGTAATAAAGGAAGCAGTATGCTTTAAAACTTAATGAAAAATACTGATATGAAATTTCAATAACTTCCAGTAGGAACCCCTCACAAAAGAAGCTCTGTTTACAGCAGCTCCTCAATGCCAAAACATTTAGTGTCATTATTGTAGATGCTTAAGCAATCATGTCTTAGACTGCTTTGTTTCACAGAAGAATTGATCACTAAAGATTACAAACTGAGCAGTAGCAAAAGCTCTGCAAAGAAAGATACAAAAGCACACTGTTGAAGAGTTATAGACAAAATATCCAACTATTGGATTGAAAATGCTCACAGGTGTAGACTTATGATCATATGACACACAAAAAGAACATCACCAAGGGGACAAAATCATCCATTCATGGATAGGAAATGCCAGAATTAGAACTGCCTATGAAACCCTTATTCCCTGTTGGAGGTAAGACACTGTGATATAATCTACAGCTGCAGGATCACAAACTCTTTTGTCTGAGGAACCCACACCACAGTCTGCACAGGGAAGGGATGAACTTGAATGCTGACTCTACAACCATGGCCTGCATACTACTGAGTCACTGCACAAAAGATTTCATTTGGATCAGATGCAAGCATACAGTCACATTTTAATAATCTTTTCAGCCAAAGCTCACAAGATTTAATGCCGTTAGGAAGCGTTAAATTCATATAGAGGACTTACACCAGCTGTGGAAGGACAGACCATACTTGACTCATCATGAAGTCAGTGAAGCGCAGACAGACTGTGCATGATATACAATCTGCCAGAACAGAGTGTCCCTTTACTTCTTTAAAAAGCACTTGACACAGCAGAGTAAGTATGTACCGTTTCAGCACTGTGCATCATACGGCCATGGCGCATTCCCCCTGGTCCTAGAATTGGACTTGCCATCTCATACGGATCCAATAAACAAACATGCTGATTCTTACTGCCCTCATTCCACATGGCTCTTCACCCTTTGTATCCTGCCCACCAAGCTGGATCCTGCATTGAATGCACAACTGGTATTTTCCCTGTACATATTTCTCCCTGGTACTCTCAGCACAATATCCCACTGCAGGTTACCATGGCACAATGAGGTGCTAGGCCACCTTACTGGGACCAGCTCTTAGAAATCACAAGCTCTAACTCTTTCTGTCTGGCAAGTCAAAGATATAAAGGGAATTATTTTTTTCAGAGTCCTTCCTCATTCAATAAAACTGATCAATGAATGCAATTTGTGACCTTCCATAAAATGGAATTCCTAAAGAAGAAAAGCATAGTGCATTATAGCTTCACTTAGCTATTTAGCTGGCACGAAATTTCTGTCAGCAATGCTTGTCCCTCTGAGGTCATTTTTTTTCAGACTAGGATAGTGGTGGGGGCAATATCTCATAGTTCTGTCAACCTGTGTTCCCAAGAGCGGGTGAAACCTTTTGACAGCGTGTGGATGATTGAATTTTATTCCTCATTTGTCTTCTGCTTTGTTTCTCTTTCCCACATGAGAGCATTAAACTGAAGGGGAGGTAAACCTTAGTTTTTCTTCTTTTGATGTGCTTTGTGGCATAGGTCTTTCACAATTTACTGTGAGACTAGTCCCTTGTACTCATGTCTGTTGGATAGTGTTTTCTTTCTTCTCCCTACATCCCCATTAACCTGCTGATATGTATCTGCAAGGAACAGAAGATAAATCTGCCTTCAAAATTCTTCCATGAGGCTCAGAGAGAAGTCCAGTGTGAAGTCCACAGGGAGAAAAATAAAGGAATACAAGGAACACTTTGACAATTATTAAGCATCCCCGCTAGAAAGGAGATTAGCTTCATGAAAATCACAGCTGATATCTCTTTTCCAATTTTCACATCAGACTTACACTGACTGCAAGTTCAATATCTGTGAGAGCAGAACACAGCTCACTACACTCTGGAAAGTGTTCTCCTCTGCTTCAGCTTCAAGAGGTGAAGGGTATCATCCAGTCTTTGGAAACGAGAAACAGAGCTTTAACAAGAGAGATCATCTAGTTTCAGATGCAGACATGGACAGAAAGTACCCTCCTGACCTACAAGTCTTCTGTATTTATATTCAGCAAGTTACTTCAAGCTCCTTTGATGGAAACCATTTCTTTACTGAATCCCTATTGCCTCAAATAACAAACAGAAAAACCTTTCCTGAGCTTTACATTTTCTTCTTTCACATTAATTGCACAGGCAATTTTCTCTGGATTCACAGTATGCTTTCCATTTTCATTCTGCAGTTCCAGATACGGTTTTATGTGTGCCTTTGTTTGGTTCCTGCATGACTTCCTATAATTAGGGATGTTGTGAAAACAATTAGGAACCATCAGAACATGGTAGGTTGTTTAAATTTCTGGTCCCTCTCAAGTATTAGGTCTTTAGAAAGGTTTGAATGAGGCTACAAATACACAATTTATCTCTTCTCTGCCCTTTTTGTATGCTGTTCTGTGATTGCTTACAAAATTGCTGGATGCAGTAAGGTTGCTATTGCATTTTGTTCCAGAACCAATTACATTTTTATGACAGGTACAATCCAGAGCTCTTGATGATAAAGTATGGCTACCTAAAGGCAATGAAAATCTGAGATTTGAAAAGTTTATGCGTTTTTTCCCTGAATTCTTATCCAACAAAAAGGGTCCAATTTCCGTGTGTTTTATCCTGGATATTTGAAGCAGGTGAGTTGACAAGCTGGTTAGGACTGTGCAAGCACCCTCTGCCGAAGTCCAGTGGCCTTAAAGAAAATCTGAAACTTGGGAGGTGCAGGTGCAACTCTCTGACTTGCTGAGATTTTCAATGTATCTTTGGATAATCCACTTAATGCTTGTCATGCAGTTTCCTATGAGTCACATGGGTACAACAACAGCCTCTTTCCTCACAAGGCAGTTGGGGAGGTATTTATAATGTAAAGTGGTGAAGTGCTGATGGTGCTGAAGGACTCTGAGTGACTGGTGAAAGTGGAGCAGGGGAATGTTCCCAGTCTCATCCTAAAATGACAGAGGTGAAGCAGAGCCCAAACTCCAAATCGTCTTTGCCTATGCCTAATGTGTCTGTGCCAAATATACTCTAAAAACTAAACTAAAAGCTGCGGAGACACAGCTGGCATGGTTTTATTCTTTGCTATTCAGCTATATTTCTTATCCTCTTAAGAATTTCTGTGGTATTATCTAAAAATTAGGAACATACTGGCATTACCTCTTCAGCACAAATGCAAATGCACTAGCAAAAGGGATATTTAACTCAATGTTGTCCCCGGCAAAGGATTTTCCTGAAACTGCCCCAGGTTGAATGAACTGCTGTAGTGTTTTACTCTCCTCTCTTCTGCGTTTGTAAAGATCTTTACTAGAGAGACAGTATTACTGCTATTATTAATTAAGTATTCCTAGCAATGTGCCAAGCATCTTCAACATCTTCCAGACAGAAATATTCACTCAGCAAGGTCCATTCTTACATTTCCAACTGAATCAATGGCAGAGCCATCCCTCCTTGGGGGAGCTCACTGCCAACAAGCAAATAAACCCTCAGGAGGAGTGAGGAGTTGTGGTAGGAAGATGAGGCCAATCATCCAGCCTTTAACACTAGACAGGAAACACAGTGCTGCAACCCTCCTCTGTAGCTTGAGCTCCAGAATGCCTTTCAGCACAACTGAATATAATACTATACTATACTACAATATAATTTGTGCTGGCAAAAGCTAGGCTGTACAGATTATGATTAGCAAAGCTAATGGGTTCCAACACACAGACACAGAGCGTGTGCTCAACGTCACCAACTGTGGGGCCACCTGTGTTCCCTGCCCCATCCAGGTCTTGGTTGCCCTTCCTCTTCTATGTGTCCTGAGCCTCTTCCAGATTCAACACTTCCTTACTCTGAGGAAATTAATTTTTGCCCTGAACCTTGATACTGCAAAGCCTCTGTGTTTATGTGTGATCCTTCCCTATTTTAAAGAAAAATCAAGGGAAAAAAATAATCTGAAAATTACAGCTTCTTCAGTATGTTGAGCATTCATCAGAGCTGAACTGTATGTTGTGACATGTCCTGACCATACATTGCTTTAATCGGGATCCCTAACCATACAAACCATGACTGGCACAACTATAAGTTTAAACTGCTTAAAACAGTCTAAGCCTGCAGAGCAGTTTAAGATAACTAAGCCACTTAAAACTCATTAGTAGTAAGAGTTAAGCAACATCAAAAGGGTACTGGAGACCCTGCCTTACAGCCACTTTAGCACTGTAACTTTCTCAAACAAAAACATTTCCAGCCTCATGACCCCACTGCAAATTTTAGTAAGTTGAGTGAGAGTAAAGATCTGCATGTGATCTTTTGTTGATGATCAATCCTAACGTAGTCCAAAACACACGTAAAGTTTTAAGCTCCTGGAGTTATCCATCTTTTAATATTTATCCCAGGAGTAAACTTGAGCAGAAAATGTGAAATACTGCCTTGCTGGTTTTGTTCCTATACTTAAAAAGAGTTAAATGTATGTTGTTTCTTGACATCACTTGTCTCTGCATTTTTCATAGCTTTTTAAGTAAGTGTGTTCAGGACAAAACAGAAGAACATGCATGATGGTGTGAGATGGCTTGAGGTTGATACAAGTGCATTACTGATGAGTGGCAAAGACTCAGTCAGATATCTAGTTCATTCCTAGAACTCAGTGATCTGCATCTGAAAGCAAACACTGTTAACTGCTTTTAAAAAAGTGAAGTCTTTTCCAAGAATCTTATTTGAGTGTTTCTTCAGCCGTAACTCCATCTTCCCTTACTGAACAAATTAACTGAGCCACACAGGCAGAGTTGCCACTGCTGTCTCAGAGAGGAGAGACAGATGTCAGGGCAGAAGGAGGGGAAGAAGAAACAGGAGAACAGGGGACAGATCTGCTGAGGCTTTGTCCTCATTCACCATGGCCCACAGCAGCTGCCAGGGAAGGACCGTGACCCCTCCACAGCACCACTGACTCCAACAGTACTCAAAGTTTTTGTCCTGGCCAAGCAGGCACTTTAGCTATCCTCACTTTTCCATCCACAGCAGTCTGCTGCCCCAGGCAGACCTTTCTGTCTGTGCTTGCAGCAGAGCTGTCTCTGGCTGCTGACCTGCTCCTACAGCTTCTATCAGAAGGTGAAAAATGTTACTAAAACAGCACATACACCTCAAAAAACCCACTTTCGCCTTTTCTTTTTGACATCTAATTATTATGAGAAAAGGTCTGATACCTTGTTATAACTCTTGCTTTTAGCTACATATATGTTCTTCATTCAAAGTGCAGTAATATTTTCATTAACATAAGCCAGAGGGAGAGGGAATGAGGGGAAGAAGCCTGGCATAAAGAAAACGGTAACTCTTTGAAGCTTCTTAAGGAATAGTCATAAAATAAAATAAAGTAAATCATGTGCTGAATATGAACAACAGATCCAGATTTTAGTTCTGGATCTGGAGAGGACAATCCTCTGCCTGTGGCTGATCCTCTTCTCTCTGGTGCCTGTGCTGTTTGCCTGAGGCCAGGCAGGTGCTGCCACTACTGTGACACTACAGGCTATGCTGGTTTCCATGGGAAAGGTTGGCACATTTGTATAGAATTTAGTTTCCAAACTCTAGCTCCACTCTAACCAGGCAAAGCCCAAGTATTTCAGGGCTGCACTTTTTTTTCATATTTCAAGAAATACCACAGTAATGACAAGGGCACTTCTAAAAAGCAGGGCAGCTTTGTATTGACCTCCAAGCAAGGCAAAGGAGGAATGTACCGGTACCCTTCAATTTACAGTAACATTTCTAATGTGGTCAGTGTACCCATTTTGTATCATCTTGGTCTCAGAGATGGATGATAATGAATTTGTTTTGTTTTAAATTAAGCAAAAGAGGCCTGAGGTAGGCACCCAGCACAGAAAATTTCAGCCTGAACGATCAAGTTTAGTGGAGTTACAAGCAACTTCAGGGAAAAGAAAATAAGGAAAAAAACCAAGGAAAAAATACTCTTGTAATGGAAATAATTGTGCAACCCTAAGTGTGGGTGAAGGTAGATATTGCTGCCTAGGATGAATACATTTGAGAGGCTATCCTCTCAAATAAAATCTGCAGAGCAGTGATGGGGCATTGTTTGGCATTGTATTCTTGAATAGCTTTAGCAAACATAGAAGACCAAAGACTAGGAGAAACAAGGTACATAAAAAGCAAAACAAAACAAAGGCCTACAGTAAGCTCAGAGAATTCTTGCATTTTCCGTACAAACTGTATGACAGGACATCATAATTTCTGGAGCAGGGCAGGGTTATATTTCTGTTTTAGCAGAAGGGCTATAAAAATGCAGTGACTGAGTTTCTAGGTCATAATGCAAGCTGTCATATATTCCTCCTTATGCTTTCCAAAGTGTGATGACTCCCCAGTTTCACTGAAGTTTTAGTGAACTCCACTTAACTCTCCAGGCATGCTCTCCATCGAGGTTAAGTAAGTTCAATGCCGCTCAGGAGAAGTCAGGATCTAGTCCTATTTACCATCCTCTTCACTGATAGTTTACAAAATAAAATCTGGAGTTTAAGCCACTTGATATGCAAAGTGTGTCACTCTCCTTCAAAGTTGCCATAATTGGATAACTAAACAGGAGAGGAGATTAAAATGCACTTGAAGTAAAAGGTTTAGACTCGTTGCTACAGTTTGTCATTAAATGACTCATCTGCCATTGATCGAGGCCTGCAATTTATTACAATACTTTTCCCTGAGACAGAAAAGAGATGGATAATTTGTCACCGCAAACATGAGTGCTGCACTGAAAATGTTTAAAATCATGTAATTTCTGCTCTGTGTGCACTGTAGTGTTAGGATTTTTCTTTTTTCGTTTTCTAGCAGCTATGCATATGTGATGGTTCATTGTATTTATTTTTTGTATCTCTCTCTCAAAAAAGCCTCTTCAAGCTTCTTGTTCCAATAAAAATCTTGACCTGTCACAATGAATTAAGTAACATTGTATCTTCACAAAGAAAAAAAGCATTTATGTGTTTCCTTAGACCACATTCACTTCAGGAAGTTAGATGCTAATAAAGGCTTGAGTCTTGTTAATCTTACTTAGCAAAGCTTCTGTTCAACCTGCCCGGCTGGGTTTACAGCCAAGTTGTTTTGCAGCAGCTGCAAGTGAAGTGAAGGTCTGTGTCAAGTCAGGAGGCAAAATTGCTGACTTTGTTGTGGGCTGTGCTCCTGTTAGTTCTCTAACCTGTGAGAGCTGGTTGTTAACCCAGCCCTGGAGGCTGTGTATCAAAGCAATACAAAGGGCACTGTGGATCATGAAAGGTGGGAGCTAGCAAAGAGCAGATCTCAGGTTACATTGCCATCAAGACTAACCTTCTAGATACCTGGTGAGAGGTGGAACAAATCCTCTTTGGTCTGTGCCTGCCCAGGGAAACATTAATTTCTTGTGCAATGTTTTCCTTACCTATGTGTTGGTCTGAAAGACCTTCCTTATAGAGCAGAGAAGCAACAGCACAGGACAGAAGGTGCTGTGTGAGGATGTTGCTTGCTTGGAATGTGTGTCCCCAGCAATAAGCTATAGTGACTCTAAGAAGACAGTGATGTCACCTTGAAGAGGTACAGCCTATGATGGCCACAGAATTCTTGGGGAAATATACATCTCTGGTGGATTCTGATGCAAGTTTGGCTTGTCAGCTTCCAAATCAAAGCAATATATACTGCAATACAGTAGACTGCCCATATTTGGGTTGGATGCATTCCTAGAGATCTGTAAAAGAAAGTTTTTCAGTCACATTGTATTTTCTTGCCCCAAAGACTGTAAGGTTTAGGGGCCTTGACTTCTACAAGGATACCAAATAACTGATGGATACAATTCTCCTTGTACTTCATTCCTCCTATGGCCTGGTTTTCTTCAGGGAACCTGAGGCAGCCAGGATGTTTGTACAAGACACTCAGAGCCACCAGTGCACCGGCTCCATTTGCCCTGGGATTAATTCCTTGGATGCACCTGTTGCAACACCAGCATAGCTGTCATCAGCAAGGTTCAAGGCACCCTTGTATATGCTCCAGCACTCATTGCCATCCTGTGCCCACCGACCCAGCACAGCCACAGCACTGTGCACTCAGCACAGCCCATCTGCGTGTCAAGTGCTCTAAGTTTGCCCCTGGCTTTTTAACCACCCTGGCCAGGATTCTCCTTTCTGCACTGCTGCCCAGTTTGCCCACGGATCTGGAAAACACTCTCCTTCTTTATTCTTTGTGAAAATAAACAAGCTTCTGAACTTTGGCATGTTAATCCTGAAAGACAAAAGAAATACAGGACCAGTCACCTGGAGAAATGTCAGCCACAGCCTGACACAGAGATCAGTGAGTGTTTAGGTGCCTGTATTCCTTCTTGGATTTGGCCATTTGCCTGACAGCACTACCATCAGACTTAGTTTTTCACCAACTGTTTCCTGCAACTCACAGTGAAAGCAAACTCCCACAGACTTCCACAGGGTTCTGCCAGCGTAAGGCTATCTTCTCTTCAGAGCAATCCTTAAGCAATGGTGAGAAGACATTTGGTAGAAAGCCTGAGCTGGGGATTTTCTTCCTTGAATAATTAGATAATTTGCAATGGCATTCTTAGTGGTGTTATTAAAATGCCATGACTCAGATATAGCTGTGAAAATGCTAAGGACCTGATTTATTTTACTGTTAGTAGAGTTGATTTATGTGCTTGGGATTTTCTCTTTGCAGGGTCAGAATAATTCAAAGTCTTTATCTTCACCACTGCCTTTAGCCAGGTTCATTTTTTGCTTTCTACAGCAGTGGAAAAGTTTTAAATTAACACATAATACACCAAAACTGAGAAAGAAATAATTCTGGGGTTTTTTTTCAGAATATTAGCTAAACTACAGTGAAATTTTGACCTTTTAATTGGGATAGTTCTGTAAACAAATGGGTGGACAATGCATGATCTTAGCAAACAGATGCTTTAAATTTATTTTGAGCCTCAATGTGACATTGTGAGGTGCTGCCTAGCTTGTAAAAAATGGGATTACCTGAATCAGCATTCATTTGCAAATTCAGAGGCTGAGACTAGATCCTTAAGGGCTCTCTTTCACTGGTGAGCATGCAATTTATTTTTTTAAACTGACACAAATTTTCTTATATCAAATAAGGCATTTTATCTCAGAAGACATATTAGGTCAATGGTTTGGACTGATGAGAGATTAAAATAGTAACATGTTCTAACTAAAATAATACAGACCTGAAAAAGCTTGATATGGAGGAAAAAACAACCAATGAAAACCCAACCATACCTAGAAAAAAAGATATAGCCTTGCTCCAGCAGCTTAACTCCTTTTTTTTTTTCCCCATAGGAAAAACTGTGATACTTCTCTGTCCCACGGGCAGAGAAAAAAGGTGATTCTGGCTGATTTGCAGTGCCCCAGCCAACCACAGGAGAACAACATTTGAACCCTTGACAATTCAAATGCCAGAAAAGCATGGCAATACCATAAAGCCTTATGAATGAGGAGACTGTGAGATTTCAAGGAGTGTGGGATGGATGTTTCCTTCTCTTCCTCTACTAGCTTCATGCCGTTTCTCTGTATTCTTAAGATCAAGCTGCCCTATCCTTTAGTGAGCCCGCTGCCCCTCCCTAGCCTTCTGCAATCACCTCCTGTGACAAGCATACAGCCCCTTGCTGCACCACTTTGTGTGTTAATATGGTCAATAGTGGCTAACCCAGCAGTGCCCTTTCTGGATGAGCTTCACTTGATGCCACTGATACCACTTCCCAGCCTGAACAGCAACTTGGCACCCTGTACACACCCAGTGCCACCAATTTCAGTGTACTCTCTGCAGCTGAAACTCACAGAAACCTGACAGAAGTGCTGAAGTCCCCATTGTTGTCTGCACAGCCACCCGTGCAACGCTAGGCAATAAGGCCGAAGCGTTTGTCTTACAAACACTTGCAACTCCTTCACCTCTTTCCCAAACTCACCCACCTAGTACTAAGGGTCTGCTTCGCCACTACAGTCCCTCAGTCACTCTTCACCAGCTCAGTGTACCCTCAAGGAGATCTCAGTTGCTAATGGTTTCCCTGTACTGGGCCAGTGCTTGTGGTCCCACCCCACAAGAACCCCCAGGGCAATCCCCACACTCGAGCAGGACTCCAGACCTTGTCCCTGACCTTACATTCAGTCTCCTCTGCTCCTTTGGAAGGCTGAGGTATGTACCCAAAGAACTATGACCAGGACATCAGCTGCAAGACTTTCTCCTGTCATTCTGTATGCGAGTAAAGGCTTCCATTCCTCTCGCCACAAAAGTGAAATGAGTTTCTTGCATGTTGTTAGAGAGTAACTGTGATTGATTCCTGCAATTGCTCCATATCAGAGGTGGGTAAGTGAATGTTTACCAAATGCTGGTACTTTGGAGTTTGCACAATATTATTAGATAGATCAGCATAATAAAACCTTTAGGAATCCTTTGATCTAATGGCTGCTTGTATATTCCAGCTCTGAAATGTCCATGGTACCAGAATATTGCTTATGTACACAGTTCTAGATTACCATGCACAGCACATATTCTTCCTGGCTTTCCCTTCAGCTCTGCTAAGTCAGGCATTTTAGAATTCAGCATCACCTGGCTTTGCCCTACACATTGCCACAATCTATCAATGAAGAAAAAAGCCTACTTTTTTTTTTCTTAAATAAAGGATTAAACTCTAAGAAAAGCAGCATTTCTAGCTGTACCATGTGCAGTACAGATCTGCAAGGATTTTTAATGTACTTGTTTCAAGGTGATTGTAGTTGTTCTCAGAGAGGAACTTCCATATAGACTGTGAGATTTTACTGTTAGTAGTACACATCATCAGGTGCGTTACCTTTGAACCAGGTTGCACCTGCTGTTACTGGAAATAAGTAATTGTACTAACTGGGTGGTTAGTTCCCATAACAGTCATTTTATAACTAGGGAGAGTACTTAAGACTGCAGCCTTTCAAATCTCTGAATATATTACAACTTAACTACTTGGCAGGATTCAGGGGACAAAAAAACCCCTGAGTGCCACCTTAATGAGTTCTTACTGGCAATACAAATATTTGAGCTTCTGGACAAAAGACGATTATAGGTTAAATGATATTGGGATAGCATCATGTGGTTGATTAAAAGTGGAATAAACTGCTAATACAGTAAAGAATGCATCTGTTTACAGGCCTGAATCCACTTCTAAAACAAGAAGAGAAAAAATTCTGAGAAGTTTTCTCATTTTATGTACTACTCTGTACAAGTAACACGTATGGTTTCCACTAGGCATTTTTCCAGAGGAAAATGAAAGGAAAAGAGACAAAAAAGGTGAAATGCATCTTACTTTAAACCCAGGGTTTATTATTAAAGGTTTTGGAGCTTTTTTGAATCGCAGTTCTAGTCTAATAAACTGTTATGCAAAATTACCGCTAAATCAACAGAACTGCTGCCATGGAAATGGTTCTCCAGCAACTCTTCTCACTTCAGCGAAATGCAGTAGAGCTATTGCTCTGCCATCCTTTCTACCCTTGCCTGAATTTATTATGCACCATGAATGCAATACAATGGATTGCCCTCCTTGAGCATCACCTCTGTGGTATTTGCCTTCCATATAGTTTGAGGGCCACTAAAACCCATGTTGAAAAGCAACGAGGAGGCAGGATTTGACTTGCAGAGCCTTTAAGAAGGTTTATGTGGAAGACTTGATGCAGATCAATTAAGGGGTTTAGAGGACTGTAGAACTCTTTTTTTTTTTAAAGATACTTTCCATTTTATATAAACTTTATCTACAGAGGCCAATGTGCCTGTGTTCCCAAAATGATATCCTGGAAATCAATCTGACATGGTGTTACTTTTGGTGCAAGGTGACAGACAAAGGGGGTGTGGTACTGGATAGTACAGGAAAAAGAGAAGATGTGGAGTATCTGTGAATGTTGTTCAGTCTCTGGTCTGCCATTTCTTCACAATCTAAATCACATCTTCAACCTCTTTATCTCTCTATCTTTCAGTTTCTGATTTATAAATCAATTACCTTTTCTACTATTACTGCCACGAAATAAAATGCTTGAAACAAGCAATGTACCTTGGACAGGAGAAAACTTGGCTGCACCTAGTTGACCTGAAATGTGGCTTGGAATTCTGTCCTTTTGTCCTTTACTGCCTTTCAAGTGCTCATTTTATGATACGATCTCTCACTGTTTTCCCCAAGAAAGAGAAAGCAGAGTGACATTTCCCACCCTTCCAGTCTCCAAACTGACAGCAGTTTGCCTCTGCAGTGCCTTCTTTTTCCCTTGTAAGCAGACAAGAACTTTAGACAGAATATGTGTTCTGGATAAGTGATGGGCAAGTGCCACGGGGGTGAGGGGGAGCATCTGAAACTCTAGATACCATTCTGAGCTTCAGAGGGCACCCATCTCTCCTCGTAACAAAAATAGGCCAGTAATACAGTAAGAATAGACCTCTCTCATGGGGTTTTGGTGCACCAGCTTCTGTTTGAGGCCAGACATGTCTGAAAATTGGGAAGAGAAGGTTAAAAGAAATGTTGGTGTCCATAGGAGAAGAGATCAAAAAGGAGAATGAGAAAAGTAAAATAAAAAAGGAAGTAAGAAAGGGAAAGGGAGAGGGAAAGGGAGAGGGAAAGGGAGAGGGAAAGGGAGAGGGAAAGGGAAAAAGGAAAAGACCTCAATGTTTTAGAGAAGGGTTTGTTGGGGTTTTTTGTTAGGTTTTTTTTGTTTTGTTGGTTTGTTTTTTTTATGAATTTGTTCATGCCCAAGAGCTAGTAAGCCTCACCAATCAGAACCAGCACTTCCCAAGGCCGCCTCCTCCTCATTGTCCATGCAGTCCCCTACAGAAACAAAGAGTACAAAGGTGTTGTGACATATTATGAAATCAGAACAGCAGGACCTTGTACTCACTGTGTTCTCGTGCTTCAGCAAAAGGATTACACACAGCACAGGGGAGTGAGACATAAATCTCCTCTAGCCTCCACACAGGAGATAGATCCCTGCTGGAGGATTTGAGGCTGCTATTGGCAAAAAGTGTCAGCACCCAGTGAAACTGGTGGGAGTACAGCAAAATAAAAGAAATGTAGGATGGGCACTGGAACATATTCATGTAGAGCCCTTTGACAACAGTGGGAATCCCTTCCTGGGTTCAGCTGTTCCAGACCAGATTGGAAATGCCAGCCAGAAAACAAAGCAAAGAGATGCTATTATTGCCTTTCATTTATTTACTTATCTTAATGTAAACAGACATGAAACCTGAGCAAGCAAAACCTCAGAGCACACCTTATGCTTTGAGGATATTTACCAATTGCCAGTCCCTTATGAATAGAATAAGCAGGAATTAGGAAAAGAAATCCCTCGAAGATATTTCCTGGTTCCTGCTCAAGCATGTGAAAAAAAGAAAGACGACCTCATTCTGACCAGTTCCAGATGCACACTGTCACCTCCACATGGGGCTTTGCTTTTGGTAATGCCTGTATCCGTGTTTGCCATTCAAACGGACAGAGCCATGCACAGCAGCAGCGAGCCAAAAGATTGTCTAAGTGCAGACAATGGAAAACTAGGTGTGGCAGCTAGTGGGCTATGGACAGTCCTAAGCAGTGCACAAGAGGTGGAAAAGGAGGAGGAGGATTCACCAAGATGGTTTGGTGACATGGGCCCTCAAACAGAGCTAATAAAAGAGAGGTCTGTTTCTCTGCCTTTCATCAGCTTTTTGATGGAAGAACAGTTCCTACTCAAAATCTATTTGGGGCCAGTCTGCAAAGTCAACTGCTCTTTTAAAGAAGCTGCCAGTCACTCAACAGCACGATATTTCTGTGAGGTTCCTGTTTGGATGTGACTTCTTCATGCTGGTGGTGCTGTAAATCTGGCTGCACGTGAGGGCAGAAATATCCAAAGAGGTGGTTGCCAGACTTCACCCTTCAAGATCAACCACAGGATCTGTGAGGCCAGGTCACACTGGCAAACACCACGTCTCGTATCTTGTCTGAGGCACCAGGCAATGCCTACTTCTCAACAGACAAAGCCATGGAAGATTCAGTGCTGTCTGTGAGGGAGAAAAATTTCTTTTTCCCTAAATAAATCAACTACACAGTGTTCCCAGACCTACGGCCACCAAACTCTATTTTCACTTATGCTTTGTGCTTCACATACACTTCCCCAATCAAGTGATGGCTTTTCCTCCAAATCTTGGGTGAACTCTGTCTCGTAAAAGCCCCCACACTTTCTAAAAGGATCTACCAATCCCTTGCCCTCGTCATGCCACACGTCACAGGGCATAGCCCAAGAGTCCACTCCACACTGCAGGCAGAAGCCAGGTGTGTTCAGCTGCCCTGGAGAGAAAGGTGAGGGAATGGATGCTCCTGATATTTCGCTTACAACTCAAACAGGATTTGAAATATTGCAGGACCTTCCAACCAAGTGAATGTAGTCCTTTATGAAGGTGATGTGAAGTAGGCCGTTTGGACTTGTGAATAGCAGAAAGCTTTGCAGGAGATAGAAATGCTTTGATGGCTTCTACAGTGGTGTAAGGGACTATGTAAACTTGTTCACACTTGATTTTCCAGACAATCTCAAGTACATAAATGTTTGTTTTTGTCAATTACAGCTGTCCAAGTCTTGTCCCACTGGAAACATGCAATTCAGCAAATGTTTTCAGCATTTCATTCCTATCCATGTATTTTCCTTTTGATTTCTCTACATGAAAAATTTATGAGGTGGGCCCAGAAATCAGTCAATACATGCAAATTTGAGGTTAAGAATAGCCAGGGAAGAGGGATCAACTTGTGTAAATGCCTTGCAGAGAGGGATCCAGAAGCCACTGCACTTCAGTTTCTCATTCATGAAGAGAAATGGCAGTGCCTGGCTGCTCATTCCTGGCCCTGGCAAAGGGCTAATACTAAGGGGCTGAAGGACTTAAAGACAAGTCCTGAGACTTGTCCCACTTCTCCTGGGGCTGGTGTGACACACCCACCAGCTGGTGCAGCTGACTCTGACTGCCCTCTAGTGCAGGGATCACAAGTGCTGAATAATTTAAAAGGTGGGGATAGCTACAAGTGGAACTGACACCTGCAGCTGAATGGTGAGCCAACTCATGCTCAAGGATCAGAGGTCTATGGCTGGCAAGGAGACTCCCAAGTTGTATTCCAGGTAGCACACTGGTCATGATGCCCCCAGTCTGCTTTAACAGTGCAGAGCAACAAGTTATGTCTTCTGCTGTGGACAGAAATCCTCATGCAAACCAGAGATAAATCAGTAAAGCATCACCAAAACAGAAGCATCACATCATAATTTTACATTTCAGAAGTGTCAGAAATGGCTTTTGGGGGTAATGTATTTAAGAGAATACTTGGCTAGTTCAGTCTCTGTCTCACACGTTGGTGGTTGACTACTGAGCCATTTCATGAGCCTTTTCACCCTACAGGAGATTTTAGAACTTCTTTTCCATAAAAGTAGACAATATAGTCTTGAACTACTGAAATCTATTAAAGCCCAAGAAAATTATCCTTCTGTGCAACAGTGGAATCAATCACTTCAGACAATTTTGAATAATCTTGGTTTTTCTCACTGCTTTGGGCTTTAGAGACATTGTTAAGACAGAAAACAGAGCACTCTCATCATTAGATTCAGCAAGTACTTGCAATTAGATACAGCAAGATAAAATTACATTACTGGAGAGAAAAGATCTACTTACAGTGGTTCCAAATAGACATATGAACCATTTATCTTCTTCTGTACAGCTGGTCTATTCCGGATATACTTTTTATCCTGAGATAAGTGAATCCGAACGAGCTGGGACAGAATGACCACATTCTTGGGATCCACTTGATAGCTTCCTGTTGAAAAGAGGCATTACAAAGAGATTAAATTAATAATATCAAAGATTCAGAAGAGTGGTAACAGACTACAGAGCATTTTATTTTTTAAAGGTTTTTTGTGGCAGATCAGTTCATGCAAGATCACCCAGTCCACGGTATTTTCTGTATGAAAGGCCAATATCTGGGCAAAGTATGACAAGTGGTATAAATTAGCCCTGCAATCCATAATAGACAGAACTTATTTCAAAAGCATGGTGTTAATGAAGCGCCACTAGACAGTCACTGGTAAGATGGGCCTTGGCTCTGTGGCAGCTTGTGACTCACATGAGATGTATTGATAGTCCCTACCTGCCTCTGGCTCCCCAGTAGTTACTAATACACGTGAATTCATAGATTGGCTGGCCTGCTGCCCATATGCATATCTTTGCCTATATCCCTGTGAAGCTTCTCACTCTTTCAAGATTCATCTAACCTAAACAAGCTAATTACCTGCAAACTACCATCTCATACCCATCCTGCTTCTCAGTTCTTCTAATGTATAAAAATGAGACCTTCCGTGCTCCCACCTAACTAAAAATCAGCCCAAGGTCCTGTGGCCAAAACTTACTTTATTTTCAACAATTTAATTAGATGACTGTGCAGAGTAAACACCCTCATCTGGTTCCATGTGGAGAGTTATCCACAGAAAACCACATCACTGCAGCCCGTAGGTACGAATTCAAATGAAGATACCATGACACAGAGTCTAATTATGGTCAGAGCTTGAACACGTTGGTAGAAATTGTTACCACTGCTGCACCTATTCTGTAACTGCTTAGAAGATTTTACCTTCAAGGGAACTTTCTAATCCACAACAAATGCACCTGGGCAGCTCCTTTGGTCACCCAAATATGTACTTCTTTTGAGAATACCCTTTGTACCACACTTGATGGTCTGTCTTTTGTGAGGCCTACATCAACTCCTTTTAACTCACCAGGGTTCAGCAACAGACCCAGTGTGCTGGCTTAGAGGTAAACCAGCANCTAACAGCTTCCTGGGCAGAAACTGCAAATGGTCCATTGTTCTTGGGGAATGAATAGAGGGTGTAGAATACACAGCTTTAATCACCCCCACATAGTGATAACTGGTCCCTCCTGCTAAACTAGGACACCCAGAAAGAGAATCCCAGATTTATAAATGTTTCTTACTCATGGCACTACACAGCCGTGTTTTCAAGTTAACAGCAGCAACATCTGCACACAGACGGTGCAACTTCTCAGTAATAAGGACAGGCTGACTCCTTATTGTTAGTTCCCACTGGATGAAAAGAGCTGGGAACATAGACACTCATGGCATGGGGGTGAAAGTCTATCACTGGGGCAGCAAACAGCCTCTGACTGACAGCACACGACTAAGAGGAGTTCTTTACACAGTTGTGCCTTAAAATGAGTCTTGTGACAAATCCAAAGGAATGGTTAAACCTTTGCAGTATCAGACAAAAGGATTGTCAAATGACTCTGCCATTTTCAAGCTTAACTGGCTTATTTCCTCAGTTCCCTTGGAAAGAGCGTCAGTGTGCAAAGTGATACTTATGGGCATACTTGCTCTTCCTCTCTTTCCCAGAGGTATTCTCAGCAAACACCCACTGCCACTGCACCTGCCACTGCAGAATAAGGATCATTTCAGACCCACTGGACTTTTCGTTGCTATAAATGCGATAATATAACAGCATAGCAAATGCAGCAGTTGTGTAAAAATTCAGTGTGTTTGACAACAGCTGGAGGAGAAAGAATTTCTGAAAGGACAAATCACCAAACCAAACATCACCTCCCTTAGGAAAGAAGAGAGGTCCCGCTGTAAAGGGAGTTGGAAGAGACCAACTTGTATGTCTGAGAGAACAATCTTAAGTGTAACACTGACCACAGATGTACAAGTTTCTCTTAAGCACGCCTTTAGTGTTGTATTTCAATGCTGTCCTGCAGGGAGACTGTCTAAGAGGTATGCATAAATTTCATGCCAAAATATGTTTTTATCTACCTTCAAATCAGAGTCATGGGAAAAACTCACACTGGCTTCGGCAGAGTTTGCTTAAGCCCTTCATGTATCCTAACCTGCTGCTGATAGCTATACCTGTCCCTAAACAACCCAGAGGTACCAGATGATAGCACATGAACAGTGTATCATTCTGATCATAGTATGGAGCAACAACTTGACTGTTATTAAACTATTTGGAACTAATAACTAGGAATGCAGAGATAAGAACAGCACTTGATACTTTCATAAGAGTGTAAGGGAGCTCCATGGGCTAGTGGGTACTGACCCCTCCCCTTTATGCCCTGTGGATCCCAGTCTTTACTCTCAGGAGCAGGTATTGCTCTTCTGAAGTCAGGGCAGTGCTATTATTGTACAAGCACAGGAATAGGTTAATCTTATCTACTTTCTCACCAACATGTTCTTATACAGCAGTAAATAAGAACCTGAAGGGGCTTATGCTTGGTGAAAAGGGAGCAAGCTGACTGAAATTTACTGTATGCACACAGGCTGGTACTTCTTATAGCAAACGATAGCTCCTTCTCTAGCTATCCTGCAGTAACCTCTGCATGTGTCTAGATACAAGCAAGGAAACAGGCTACTATCATTACTATTTCAGAACAATGAAAACAACAAGACACATCTGCTTTTCAATTGCAATTACTGTTTTATAGCGTTGTGCAAGATAAAAGCTCCCCCCCTTCCCACTTCCCTAATAAAATATTTAAGACTGAGATTTAGTAAATCAGATAATCTTAAATTCAGCTTTCAAAGCGATATTAACCTTGCCCAACGAGGCTAGTCAGACAGCAGGGTGTGAGACGCTATAATTTTGGCAAATGACTTGACAAGTTAGTGTTACTCTGCCTTTGGCTTTAGGAATACACACACATGCTAATGGGAACACAAAAGTAGAACTGAAAGGAGAATTCTCGAATGTAACTGTTTGAAAAACTTGATTTATACCACCGATTAAGTGGTAATTGTTCTTTAAAAGCCCAGTTTCAATATTTTCCACCAAATATTTTTGGTATTTAGTACATAATTGCTTCCCTGTAACAGCAGGCTCTAGCAGTTCTTACTCCTCTGTGTTTTAAACCCTAAGTCATCACCAGGATTTTTTAATATGGAACATTGTGACTTTAAATATGTCTCAGTCACATTGTAGTTACAGTGCAAGCATGCTGTGATGTTGAACAACACAGTCACAAACCTTCCCCACTTCTCTGCTGGGCTGGGAAATATGCTAGCAAAATCTGTGCTACTTATTGCCCTGAAACTGTCCTGGAGTTCCACCTCCACCAATATCTTGTAACTAAAAATGGAACTCTCGCCTCACTCCCAAGAGATTGCTAATTAAAGTAGGTATTTTTAGACACTAGGTATACTCAGATACACTGCAATTGATACTATAAATAGCTTGGGGTTTTATTTTCTCATACAATTAGTCTCTAGAAAAAGGACAGAAATTTTA
The DNA here is from genome assembly GCA_013396655.1 of Campylorhamphus procurvoides. Taxonomy (NCBI): domain Eukaryota; kingdom Metazoa; phylum Chordata; class Aves; order Passeriformes; family Dendrocolaptidae; genus Campylorhamphus; species Campylorhamphus procurvoides. The sequence goes on from WBMV01000074.1 coordinate 399,375, forward strand.
CCTTCATTGTAATGACAGTCTAACTTATGAAAAGATATACTAGATGTAAGACACAGGAAAGAATAAATCAGGAGGCATTCAATGACATCAATAGTTAGCCTTTCAACTACATTAGTGGGTGATAGCAGAAAGAACAAAGAATTGCAAAGCAGCAACTGAGTGTTTGAATTTACTGCATCATCAGCTCCAACTATATTTTACAGATAATTTCATTTTCCCACTTTTTGCGTACCCTTTTTAATTGCCCTCCCAGCAAAGGAAGCATTTGTTGTTGTCTCACCTAAGGCTAGAGAGGTTTCAGGGAAGAGAAGATGAGATTATCTGCAAGTTCCTCAAGTTTCTAAGAAGCTCAAGTGAGAAATGTACCTATAATTCCAATGCTGTGGGTTTCCTACAGCTGACCAAGTGGACAGAAACATCAGGGGAAATTTCCTGTCCCCACATGGGTTACACAACACTTTCTCACCCCCTCTTCACCATGACCTGGTGTTGTGTGTCCTGTGTCCAAGGTACAGAAGCAGTACCTGAGTTACCTTCTGGGTTGGACAGGAACGTGAAAGGACTACAGAAGGGTACAGAAAATGCTAAAAATTATGGGAATAAATGGAGGGAGAAAATCACACTATCATTATGGTAAATCAAGAAATGGTTTGTTCGATACCCTGTTCAATACACTGCTTGCATTACTGACTTACACAGCTGTATGGTACCCAGACGTTCTCCTGATGCTGATGCATCCATTTTCTCAAAGAGAAAGGCTGCAGCTGTTAAAAGTGTTTTATAGATGGGGAATGGAGAGACAGCTAAGAACTGAATGCAAGTCTTTGAATCCTGGAGTAACTCTTAAATTTTTGTATCTTCTTTCCCTTTTCATCCATAGTTCCAGTTGTTAACCATCCACTGTGACACAGCGTAGCCCAACAAATGCATTAGGATTTTGAACTGTGTACTTCTGCTTCTTTCACTGTCCTAAACTCATCAAGCATGAGAATAAACTTAAGTAAAAAGGGTCCACTGGATAGACAATTTAAATGCAAAATCTTTGACACTGGAATTGATTTTCTGCAATGGACCTTGTTTTCATACATTGCACTCAATGAGGTTTTGCGTGCCCTCCAGGAAGTCTGACCTGCTCGCTAAAGAGAGAAGATGCAGTGAAGAGAACTAAAGAAGAAATTGAGTTGAAATTCATATTAAATAATTAGGATGTTCTTGATTGCCATTCTAAGCAACAGAAAGTGTATTTTGCTTTACTGTAGTTTTGCAGAGAAGATAGGTGCTTTTATAGGGATGAATACATAAATATTTCAGATGATAAGGTGCTTACATTATGGACTTCAAAATTCCTAGGGCAAGCAGGAAAGCTGCTCTTAACCTTTAACATTTGTCTGTCATTCAGAAAGATGTCAGCCCTGGACACAAGCAGGTCTGGTTTCATTATAGGGAAGAAACTGAGGCAGGGGTGCTGCAGTCAAATACAGCAATTTGCTGTGGGAGGGTTAAGCTGTATTAATTTTTCTGAATGCTGGTTACTGAGCCACAGGTCTTTGTTATTCTATAAAAGGCTAGAATAATGAGCAGGTATTGGCTTCTGAAATTAGACTAATACATAACATTGTTTTAAGTTACACGGGCTAGAGGAGAGTTTTAGATAAAATTAGTAGCATTACTGTAAATTGGTTGCAGCTTCGCTAAGGTATTATAGGTTTAAGGGGGATGAAATTTAGTGACTATTTAGTGAGTTCATGCAATTGTAGGTTTTATGAAAGGTGAGGAAATATCGTGCAGAAACAACACTGAAACACTTCGTTCCTGTCTTAATCAGAAAAGAAAACTGGCAGTCAGATAGTCAAAGGTTCCCTTTCTGAATACCAGCCACTGTCTCAGCTGACTTATCTATTTGGAGACTTTTACCCCGTCTACTCATCTGATTTTTTCCCCTTCCTCTGCCAGGTCCTTGGGGGACACTATTTTGGGACACAATTTTTTTCCAGGCTAGCCATCTCTGTGACATCTGTTTGTAGAAGATACCCTCCCTTGCACCTGTGTATGAGGGTGCAAGGCAGGATATAGGTGCAGGTGCAGATGACTGTCACTGCTGCCAAGAAAAATGTTTTCTGAATTATATTTGGAATGAGGCAAATGAAATCAATTCAGGCTAAACTAGGAATATGCTGGTACTCCACTATCAACTTACACTTCACTGAAGTGGAGCTCAAGCCCAAGTCTAGATACTTATGCACAGAAAGGTATATACCTCTATATAGTCAACTCATCTATATTCATAAAAATTGTTTCAGCTCAGAATATCTCAGAAAATCCAGAATTATTCATGTCTGTATGAAAAACAAGTGAACTTGAGCAAAAATGCTGTGTTTATCTGGGTGACTTTTAACCTGAAATCCACTCCCATGTAAATTACCAAAGCTACTACATATAGAGTTGCCAGTAAAGAATTCCACAGCCACGCCTGCTGAGGGGCAGCAGAAAAAGTGGAAAATGATCCCTCTTTCAGGCCAGTTTCCTCCAGCCCCTTCAATCTAGCAGGTGTGGCAGAAGTCAGTAGAAAGGACATGATCAGTTTACTGCAGTCTCAAATACAGTCCTGGTCTAGGATATAAACCTCATCTCCTAATGACTATAATGCAGTCTTTTGTAGCTAGTTGGTATGATCAACATATTCTGCTTAAGTAGTTCCAAGCTGTTTTTTATCTTCTGCAGGCATAACTATTTCAGTTGGAAGTTCTCTCTCTTTCCTCACTCCCCTCCCCACATACTGAAATGGTTGTATTGGCATCACACACCTTTATACAAATATAATATTCATTCACAGTAAAGGAAAAATCACAGAACTTTAACTCCTCCAGGATATTTAAAGCCACTGCAATTTCTTTGTGTAGACAAACCACATAATTTCCAACACATGGAGGTTCATCTATCACAGTTCTTGAGATTTGGCTTGTCAGAGTATTGGAGAGCTTCCCAACACTCGCTGTCATGAAATATTGCCATAACACGCAGGATCCTTCCCTACAGTCCCACTTCATAAAAGCAAGCAAAAGTTACACCCAGGAGCCACTGGCTTTCAAAACCTACATAAATGATCATCAAAGTCCTTTTGCTTCTCTTCCACAAAGCTGACTTGGAGCTGTACTTGCTGCAGCTATTCTCTCCTGCTCTTGCACTGTAGAGTTTGCTCTGCTCTGTCTGACATTCCTGAATCATTCTCTATGTTTTAATATCCATCCCTGAGTGTGTCATGTACAAGTGAAATGACAGAAAGAAAAAGCTACGCTCTTAATAACATTTCTTAGCAACTAAGATCCAAAACTGTGCTCTTCCATGACCCTTTAACAGGTCTGTGTTTTCTCTGTCGTGAGAAGCTGGAATGCATTGCCTCGGCTTTCAAAAAAATAACTGCCTGTGAAGGATGCTAAACCATGCTCTCATCAGGGAGAGAATGACACTAATTTTCAGTTCTATCAATTATTTTGGAACAGGCAGACAGTGAATTCAGTCCTAATAGCTCAAAACTGCTCCCATGTGCTCTGATCCTTTAACTCTGGCCCTAGAAAAGGCACTTCTATTGCCTCCATCTGCTGAAGAGTCCTTTCCACAGCCTCAAGGAGTAGCTTGGCTGGGACAAACACTGAAAGCAGGTGTGCAGTAAATGACTTGGGCTGAGCTCAAAGGCATCTGCTCCCTCCAGCTCTTTGTTAGCCACGATGGAGATGTGTGAGCCACAGTCACCTCACCCCACAGCAGCCAGAGCAACAGTTCCTGCCATGTTCCTTTATTTTTTGTCTGGGACTTACCTTATCAATCTTCCCTACATTCTTGCTGCAAGGTGACAGCTAGGTCAAGGATAATGTGAAGCTGAGCAATCCCGAAGACAGAAAAACACCTTCATGCATCTCTCCAGATGATTATAGAAAACATGTAGAATAGAAAATAAATAAATTTTCTTGATTTCTGATATAAATCTAACATTTCTATTGTGGGGGTTTTTTTATATTTTTGTGGGGGCCATGGGGGTTTCTGTGGGTTTTTTTTGTTTGGTTTTGTTTTGTTTGGCTGTTGTTTTTTTTTTAACTTACCACTCCTATCTGTGTATCCTGAAATGCTCAACCTCCTCACCTAGTTTTATCAGACCTGGACCTGAGAAAATAACCCAACAAACCCAGCACGATGTAGACTGTGCCTTAGAGCTCATCCTATTCAAAAGCTTCTGGCTAACAAAAAAAGAATCCTTTAAGAGCAGGAAGTAAAAGGATGTTGTGTCCAACAGAAATGTGAGGACAGAGATGCACTAGGTCCTCAAGACCTTCAGAGACAGAAAACCACAGGTGCTGCTATAATGATAGAAGGCCTGTTGAAGACAGAGCCATGAGAATTTGATACAACAGTCCCACTATTGAATACTGCAACAGCCTCCAGGAATGCTCTGCAAAGATCAGACATCTATCAGGCTCTGAGGACAGCACTGGCTGACCCTCCACTGGGCACTTTGTCTTCAACCAACAAGCCACATCTGGGGAAAGTATCGTCTTTGGGGATACAGTAAAAGCACTGCTTTCAAAGCAAGAAATACACCAGCTGTAGATCTCCTAATTATAGGCATGGCACAAATTGATTCGGAGTCTAATCTTGCATGTAAATGGCAATTCGGCTCTTAGATCACTCGGGTTAGGAAATGTCACAGTGGACCATCTGTAACCTGCAGGAGCGGTAATCCTGGCCACAGAGCACAGATTCTTTTGTATACCTGTAGGAACTCAGCTGTCTGGGAGCAGGGTATCTCTTGCTCCTCCATACAGAGAAGCTGCCTGTGACTTCACGTTCCAGTGGCGACCTCCTGCTGGCTCTATACCAGTGATTTCCATGGGATTATTCCCAGTTTACCACATTGCAGAGAGGACAATCTGGCTCACTGACATGAATGTGTGAAAACTGGCAGCTCTGAGAAGATTACACCATGCCCTGCCACCTGCATCCTCTATGCCTGAGAGACAAGCCCTGAAGAGGAAGAGCTGCCAAAGAGCCTCCACCTCACATTACACATTATAATAAAAAACTCTGATATTTTATTTATGTTGCCAAATTAACAGAAATGATCATCAAAAAACTATCTTGGCAGTGTCTAATAACAAGCTTTTTAGAAGCCTGTATTTTTTCCATGGCTGCAACTCTTCAAAAATGTAATGCTTTGTTTTGACTTGACTATGGGCTAGGATGGGTAGGTGGGTGGTCTGAAATCCATATGGGCCACTTTAATTACCTTAGTCACACCAGAAGCTTCAAGTTACCACAGCATCCTCTCTGTTTTTCCTGTTAGCAGTGCTCAAACCTTAAATTGAAAATAAACCCACAAAAATTCCAGTTTAATTAGTTACAAACCACTTTTACATTGTGTTTCCCTTTCCTGAGATACTCAGCTTGTGAGGTGTTTGCTGCCTGGTAACTGGTTTCTCTGACCAAGTTTTTAGAAATAAAGAGCTCAGCATGTTTCATTAAGTTATTGTCTCACTGACTTGAAATAATACTTACTTATTTACACCATTTTTCTGTGGTCTTGCTTGTTCATTCTTATTGAGTTCCACTTGTCAGTATTTGGACAGGAGACCTTAAATAAAACCCTGCTCAAGAGTGTAACTATTGGAAATGATGTACCTAAATAAAAATTCCTAGTGCTTCCTCCCACCATGAATGTCCTAGCAGCATCTGCTCGACAATTTTCTTTTTCCTGAAGCAATTTGGTCTTTCATGATGTCACACAGTATCCAACAGCTGCTGCCAACCAAGAAGTAGCTACAGATCCACAGTGGGTGAAGTTTCTCCTGCACGGCCCTGGAATCTCCACATTCTTGCAGTCTTGAAGAGGGTTTCCTGTCCTACAGCATGAATCAATTTCTTTTGATTACTACAGCCAAAATGTTGCCAGGCAGGTAGCAGCATTGTAAGACTCCAGAATTGCACAAACACCATTTGGAAATGTTTAAGAACAAAATATGATTTACTTGGGTAGAGTACAGCCACATTATTCATGCAAACCCACTGCCAAGAGAATCTTGTCATAATATACCATCTATTTAGGAACAATGGAATGAGATAAAAAGTTCATCCTTTTCATAACTGGTGAGACATCATAAATCCTGGGTTCCAAGAGCTTCAGTCCTACACCGCAGGACTGCTAATTTCTTTATGCCTTCTCTCTCTTTGCTGAGGCTTCTGTATTCTCATCAAGTGTTGTTTCTGTATCCTTCTCTCCAGGCTGGTATAGCTGCACTTCTCCCTCTTTTTTCAGGACACCCCTGTACTCTCTGCAGTGGCAGCCCTCAAGTGCACCAAGGTGAGCCAGAAAAATGCCAGAATGGGCCCAGATAAGCACCATCATGGAAGTAGTGTAGATGGCTGTAGGGCTTGAGTCAAACACATGCCAAAATGATCATTTAGATTTATTCTCATATTCCCTTTAGGCCATAAATCAGCTTTATCTCAGTGGTAGAGCCTCTTTATACCATTTTGTTTTCTGCTGGTGATCTTCAAGCTGCAGACAACATGAAATGCAAGAGATCTGTTATTACTGCACTTCAGCCTATAAAGTGTGGAAAGAAGCCACCAGTGTGACCACATGATCCTGAGTACAGCTTGTGTAGATGCTGGTGTGATGGAGACTGCATGTGGTGCCAGATAGCCTGGGGAATAGTGTCCCATGGGCTTTTAAGATAAATGCTTTCCATTTTGATAATCTTCCATTTCTTCCTTGCTAGTGGGTCTGGTCTTCAAGCTGAGGAACTACATCTATTTTTGTTGCTCAGTGGGTTTAATTTCTAGTTTTGCAGACTACACAGGAGCCACAGGCCCTGGGTTCTTGGCAGATGGGCAGTATTTGACATGGTGCCTGACCATCTACAGTGATCTCTGCACAAGCCATGAAACAAGAGAGACCTCTGCTTTGGCTATATTGTGGGACAGGAGAGGGTCACAGGGAAGGCACACACACAGGACATACTATTTTTGCACCCCTGCTATTCTGGGCAGTCTCTCCTATTGATTATATTACCATACACTTCATGTTGCAAGGAAGCTCCAGATTTCATCAGCCTTGTGTTCAGAGGCTGGCATGTTTCTATCCAGAACCAGATGGAAGTGGAAGAGGAGCCTTTGAGAACCTACACACAGGAGTAATAGTAACAGAGCGGTCAACTCGCCCTTGCATCAAGGGCAGCTAACCTTTCCTGACTGTGTTAGCAAAAGTAAGAAAGGTTCTGTTGGGACAAGTGACAAGTCCTAGCTCCATGCCTTTACTACACAGCAACCCCCTGGCAGACAGGACTTCACTCCTGCCCCAGGGCTTCTGGCCCCAGGAGAATGGCCCCTGGGCTGCTGGCAGGCTGCAGAGGGGTGAGGAGACACTGGCTGCTCCTGGGTGCTCAGGAGGACTGAGACCATGGAAGTTCCTAGATGCTGTCTACATTTACAAGGTGGACATGTTAGGCATGGAGGATAGAGAGAGGACTCAAGCTATGTGCATGGTCATTGTTCTGCAACTGTATTTCCATAATCTGCGGCGTAGCTTGTGATAGCCACGGGGGTGCTTTCATGGGGAAGGTTCTTAAGGGTTACTAATGAATTGTGTTGCGGTAAAAGCAACGGTAAACAGAAGTTGCTAATTTAGTCAGGAAGTATTTTTAGGTCTGATTGGTTTTGCTACAGCAGCCAAAGATTAATTTGTGGTGGACGTTGCCCGGAAGGTCAAGCAAAATGCCTGGATGTGTGGAGCAATGTTGTGGTGCATTACCAGGGGCTGCTGGAGGAATCAGAGGCAAGGGTGACTCCCGGGCCAGGGCAGCACAATTTCTGACACATGGTCACAGCAGACCGTCACATTTTAGGGCTTCTTGAAAAGCTGGAGGTGTGCTCACAGAAATGCCAGGACACGTGCTGCAATCCCAGTGTGATCCATTCAAGCAATGGAATAGTTTCTATCTATGCAGATTGTCTAAGGATAAGAAGACCTCAGCTTCACTTCCATAAGTGAGTTACTTCTGTGAAGTTTTTCACAGCTTTTGGCCACTCTGTTTTAAACTGAACAGCTTTTGGGAAGAAAATACACTCAAAGAAATTAACCTGACAGTTTGCATCACACATTTCTTGCCTGAACTATCCTGCACAAATTTTATTACACAAATACACTGGCTACCATTTCATTTTCCCTTTTCAGAATGTCTGAAAAACACAATCTGTTTAAAAATCACGAATTAGGCAACTAGTAATGATGGCACTCATATAAAACCATTTTTTCAAAATATGGAATTATTTATGTTTTTCCCCCCTGGCTTTTAAACCTCCAACTTTCATGTTTTAAAGCTCTTCTCAGCAACCATCAGGGAAACATACACTAACTAAATAAAAAGAAGCTGATCCTTGGTTAAGCCCATAACTCTGACATAGAACCTCTGACTACTCCGAAACTCACCATAAAATATGTAAACCTGAAGGTTAAGTGCCATAGCTCTTGAGGAATCACACACACACACACAACAGATAACATTCTGAGTTAGAAGAACCAGTGACTGGATGGCCTAGGAGAAAGACTGAAGCAAAGATAGCTTCTTACTAGATCTAAGCCAGCACTGAGTTTCAAACTGGTCCATAAAAACAACAGGAAGAGCTTGGAAAGCTATTTCCTGATGAAACAAGTCCTTGTTCTTGAGGGCCTAGGATACCTCTGTAAAGCTGCCTCATTCCCCAAATTGTTTTTGCTGTCAGAAAGATACACCTGAAATCACATAGCTTTGTAGGGATTATTCAAGTCAGAGACAGAAGTTTAAGGAATTCAAAGCATTGAAAAAATGTTACTCTTTATAAGCATGTTTGGGAAAACAGTTTGGTTTTATCTTGCTCTGGTACTGAGGGATCCTAAAGAAGGGATCTGAGCCTTAGTAATACCCTTCTCTAGATCCAGATCTAAAGGTAAGAGGAATATATAAGATATTCCTCTCCAAGACCTGCCAGGTGGGCCACAGATATATCTTACAAGGCATCCTCCAAGGTAGACCTGGCTCAACAAATGCATCACCAGAGGCCACTAAAAATCTGTCTTTTCAGTTCCTCTCAATATTTTTTGTCTTTTCCTCTCCCTAACTAACTCACTAACTTCATTCTTTTACCCAATTCTCTCAAACCTTCACATCCTTATTCATTTTTTCCATTAATTTTCTCCACAAGGTCCTTGTCTGTTGTGTTCCTCTTAGTTTTTCTCTCGCAATTCACCTTGTCCCATCCCATAGATCTTGTTCTGCTCAGGATGTAGAAGAGTTGACCCAGGTTTTGATCCAGGATGTTACAGGATCACATCCTTAAATTATTTTTTTCTGGAACCCATTTATACAGGGCTTTACCCTCCTGTTGATTTCTGGTGACATTAAGTCATTCTGAATTGCTGATTTACCCTGGGATCATATGACCCAAGAAGAGCCTACCAACAGATACGTCCTACTGAAGATACATCTCTTCTGCATGGGCACATATTGTCCCTTCATTTCCCACCTGATTTCTCTGTGCTGTCTGTCTTGTAGAAGTGACTTCCTTTTTTCATACCCTCCCCCACCATACAATTATAGGAATTTTATATATCATTTCCAAAGCAGACATTGCTTTGCTGCCGTCATCTCCTTTCCAAATAGTGTCAGGCATTTGGCACTTCCGTGGCCTTCCAAATGATGGCACATAAGGCCTCTGTCATGAGGGTTATGTAGCTTGATTTAGCTTCTCTCCTCAGGTCTGTGTCAGCAGAACTGAGAGCACATCTTGACACCCTGGATGAGGTACACGAAGTAGGTTAACTATCTGCCTTCACTTACAATGCAGCATCTGACAGTGAATGTTTAGCACCTGGTGTTTATCCATTGAGGCTCGGGTAGTTATTTGTAGCTCAGACCAAGGGGTTCATTCTCAAGAGACCCTGGCAGCCTTTGCTGAGTCAAAGTGCACCAATAGACCAGGACCAGCAAGAAGCTGCCAGGATCAGTGCATTTCCCAAGCATGTCCTAGGCTCCACTCCTGCTCCTGCTTAGGGATATCACAACACCACCTAAAGGCTCACCCAGAGTTAAGGGATAACTAACTGTGCTAGATGACACAAGCATATTGTTGAGGGCAGTCGGTGGAACAAAAAGCTGAGCACTGACACAAGTTAGAGAAAGGAACAAGAAAGCATTACCTTCCCCAGATCAAAGATAGGAAATGAGACAGTAACTGTGACTTGCCAAGGTCACCCAAGAATTGAGCAACAGATGAGAATAGCAATTTTTATTTTCCTGAGTCACAGCTCAGCATCTCAAGTCACAAGACCATCCTTCAGCTCTCACTCTCACCCCAAGGGAAGAACATGTCATTCCTAAGTATCTAACTAACTAGCAGCAATCCTATCTAGAGGTGATAGGGTCCTTCTAAGGGAGCAGGGTACCAGCAAGAGTGGAGTCTGAAGCTACAGGGACACATGAGAGCTCGCCTCCCTGCTGGAGGGACATGACACAGCTGGTGGGCATTAGAAAGGCTGCCTGATTCCTACAGCACCCTCAGTTTCGTGCCTCATGAAGCTGATGGAGACAAGGAGAACTCACAGATCCCCCTCAGATTAGGTTTCCCAACATTTCCTCTACGGCATGTGGAGAGAGTCTGAAGGAGAGCTCAACAGCACAGATATTTTCCTGGCAAAGAGAGAGCTTTGAAGCTCTCAAGTGGTCCCAGAATAAACTTCATGACTTGGGAATGAACACTATGTGCTGACAACATCATCAGTTCACGGCTTTAAAGGCAACCTTCAGGGCAGCTTTTCTTGGTGTCCACTGCAGGGCTGTGATCCAGCCAGATTTACTGGAAAGAATGCAAAGGGTCAGCTGGGATGCCTCCATGGGATGCTTCTGTGGGCACGCATGGTCATTCCTATGGGCATCAGTTAGGGTGTCAAGGAATGGGGGGCACTCCCCCTTGAGAGGCAGATGTGAGTTGGAGCTTTCTGGTAGGCACTATCCTGCTGGTTTTAGTGCTTCCAGATGGGTTCCCCTCAAAAACCTGGAATCCCATAGAGGGGGAATGGAGGGAAAAAGAAATCATTGTGTCACAATTTGGGAGAGGAATTGAACCAAACACAGAGACATGGTTTAGGATAGTATACCTATCCTGTTGTCAGACAGGCTATGAAAGGCCTTATGGATACCTAAAATAATCACAGGATGAAAAAGCAATAACTCAGATGAAATGATTCTTTGCAGAAGACAGGCAGGGATTTAAATGGGCAAAAGGCAGTGGTTGGATGGATGGTTTGGGAGGCACGGTAGCTAAGGAGCAGTGTGGAGAATTAAAAAAGATTATTCTGATGAAAGTAGATGTGCGGGCAAAATTTTGGCATTATTGAAATTCAAGACAGAGAAAAGCTTCCCTGGAGTCTGGGTTTGGCTGGGGAGATGTGCTGGTAAGCCTGCAGGAACTGTTTTTGCTCACAGTCACAGCATGGTACATATACAGTACTGCCAGGTACTTGAATGCCATCTAGACCTGTTTATGAGGAAAACTGCTGGCTAGAAAGTACAAACTTGTAGTTGTATCATACACTCCATCTTCAAAACCTTTGCAAGCTTAGGGTAGTTCTTGGCATCAGACCGAAAAGCTGAACAAGCATAGCTTTCTCTGTTCTTCCATATGGTCCTGAGAACTCTTTCTTAAATATCTTGAAACAAATTTGGTTTTCTGCATGAGGACAGGCACCAAGACCAAGTTTCATGATCCACACTTCTACTGTAAGGGAAGTTTTGCTTCACACTCCTACCAGGTCCCAGAAAGAGGCTGTGTAGAAGCAATAGCTTAGGAACTACGGCTTGGAGAAGAGTGACTGGAAAGCTGTCCAATGGAAAAGGACCCTGGGGATGCTGTTTGACAGTGGCTGAACACGAGCCAGCAGTGTGCCCAGGCCGACAAGAAGGCTAATGGCATTCTGGTCTGGATCAGAAATAGTGTGGCCAGCAGGACTAGAGCAGGAATCACCCCCCTGTCATCGGCACTGGTGAGGCTGCACCTCAAATCCCGTGCTCAGTTTTGGGCTCCTCACTTCAAGAAAGACACTGAGGTGCTGGAGTGTGCCCAGAAAGGGACAACAAAGCTGGTGAAAGGTCTGGAACACAAATCCTGTGAGGGGTGGCTTAGGAAGATGGGGCTGTTTAGCCTGGAGAAAAGGAGGCTCAGGAAAGAACTTATTACTCTCTACAACTACCTGAAAGGAGGCTGTAGTGAGGTGGGGATCAGTCTCTTCCCCAAAGTAACAAGTGATAGGACAAAAGGAAATGGCCTCAAGTTGTGTCTGGGGAGGTTTAGATTAGATGTTAGGAAAAATCTCTTCAGCTGAAATGGGTTGTCAGCTATTGGAACAGGCTTATCAGGGAAGTGTTTGAGTCACCACCCCTGAAGGGGTTTAAAAGACATCCAGATGCGGCATTTATGGACATGGTTTAGTGTTGGACTTGGCAGTGTCAGGTTAATGGTTGATCTTGATGATCCCAAAAGTCTTTTGCAGCTTAAAGGATTCAAAGATTCTAACTGGTGTCTATCTGCAGAGATGTTCCTGGGCTCAGGACATTTTCTGACAGTGGGAGAGTAGAAGTAGCCACAGAGCAAGACAGTGTTTCTCCAGCAGGGAGCCCCACTCAGCTCCTGGCCTTGTCAAGGTGGATCTCCAAGTTTGTGACCATTTTTCCTTCTTACAGCGGGAAGAAGAGTAAAGACATTATTACTGTCTTACATCTACCCCCAGTTTTAGGAACAGACCAGTAATTGCAATCAAAGCTACAAGCAAAAATATCTGGTGACAGCTGGGTAGGTTTTGAAAGGGAGAAAGTCTGGGGTCTCCCCGCTGAGACTGGCTTTTACCCTTGCAGATTCTCCCTACTGGTGGAAAGCAGTGTAGGACAGCATGACAGAGGAGCCATAATAACTACAAGCAAACACATACAGATGTTGTGGCTGCCTGCCACCATGTTCTTGAGCAGACACAGCCTTTGCTGGAGTTTAGATCACCACTTGTTCCCTTCCTCTTTCTTGTGCTGTATCCCTATACTGAAAGGTGATGCATTGCCACATCACCACATACTTACTAAAGCCTCTGATGACAGTCCCAGAGCCAGTGAACTCCCACAGATACTTTAATCACATGTCAAAGAAGGGGTAGCAGGAAGTCAGCAGCTAGAAAACATTCACAGAGAAGGGGATGTGACAGGAAGGCGGCCTGATGACAGAGGCTAAGCAGGAATACACATGCAGGGAAGAGAGGATCAAATCACAGCAACATTGGTTTTGAGCACTGGACCACAGGGTTAGAATCTTGTGCTGTTATTATGATGTGATGCCTCAGAGAAAAGGGCCCATATCAGTCATTCAGCTAATGGAGAAGAAGAATCTCCCAGAACAAAACAAAAAGCTGTGCATGAAGCTTTGCCAAGGAGCAGCTATGGGCTTCCCTTTAATTATCTTGTCAGTAACAAAAGTGTTAACTCTCCAGGGGGAAAGACTAAAGTGCAGTAGTGGAGATAGTGAGATCTGAGCCCTCAAGCCTTCACCAGAGTGTGTGAGCTCCTTAACTGGAAGAGAGGATGGAGACAAAAGGGAGAGAGTGGGACAAAACTGTGGCCCCAACCTTGTCAGAGAGCCTGTGGTTCAAAGCGGGCAGAAAGTTGATCATAAGGATTGCACAGAGTGTAGCAGTGTTTCTTAGCAATCCAGTCTTTATTTAAAAAAACAAAAAAAAAAAAAGAAAAAGAAAGGACACAATTCACTGTTTTTCTTTTATCATCAACTAAAAATTTGCATATGCCTTAATCTTTTCCTCTTGTTTATATAAATTAAATAGCATTTTCTTTCTCCCTCTCCTTTCTGTTGCTGCGTGCAAGCAGGAGTGTAGGTGTGTATTTTCTTTTGTTGTGTATTTTCACAGTATTTAGTAGAAAACCTTTAATGTCTTAACAAGCACCTGTCATCTTCGACAGCAAGTTCATAAGCACTGACATGAAACACCAAGCTTCATGTTTCTTGTTTCTCATGCTATTTAGAAACATATAGGGGACATATACCCGTGACACAGGTAGCACAAACCCTATACTCCTTCTAGTAACATTATCCTTGGCTCTGTTTCAATCTTTTTGCAGAATGAGAGTTAGCTGGGTAAAATGTTAGCTCATATCACCTTGCCCTCACACTTTTCCAAGACAAATATTAACTTGATTCATTTGAAGGTCTGGTTCATTAAGATTAATAATTTCTCAGCATACTTAATGGCACTGAACACATTTATATGCAACTAAGTAATTTTCCTTGCAAGCAATTGCTGCAACTGCAATAAAAGTTATATCTGTATAAATGAGACAATGACAGGAAGATTGTGAAAGGCAGGAATCTCTGCAACTCTCTGTACAGTCAGATATTGTTTTTGCCATATCACAGCTGTTTTTGACACTCCCTACGTGGAAAGACACATGTATGATGAGAAAGGTCTTCATTCTCATCACAACTTAAACACATAAAAGTTCTGATACTTCAGGGGAAATCTCCGTACCCAAAACACCACGTTTCCACAATCCTGCTCACTTGGGGGTCTGCAGCAGCATTGATGGACACTTTCCACAGTGCACATAAATTTCAATTCTGAAGACTGGTTTCTTCTCTGACAACTCTTTTTTCTCTTCCATGCATTACACTTGATGGAGTTGCATGTGGCCCATTGGCTCACTTGACAGCATAGGAGGTTTGTGTCCTGCTCTGTGGCATTCCTGTCTACCCAGATGGTCTTCACTGGATCACAGATTGCACTCACCAGCTGTGCCTTGTGAGGGTGCCAAAGAGGAGACAGAGGTTGCAATGCTGCAAAAAAAACACAGAGCAAAAGCCTCTTGCTGAAAGGACCACAAGGTGGGAATTAATTGCACAAGTTTTACCCCTGATGAACAAGACCTTGCAAGTCTGTCATATTAGCTTCTGTCCATGGTATAAACCAAAAAACCTGCCCAGGGTTCTCTCAAAGCCCTCTTCCCATTTGTACATGTATATTGCCTCGGCAGAAGTCATAATAATTTATTTTTTCTATGTTCATTCTAACCACCCCTGTGCTGTTGCTGTGGTGATCTACAACTGTGACAGCTGTGAGACTCATGGATGGAGCAAATGGAAAACCATGAGAAATCAGAGGCCAGAGCCCTGCAGCAGGGCATCCAAGCCATGTGCTTCAGCTGGCAAGGAGGGAGGACATGCATTGACAGAAGCATGACTGAAATGAAAGGGGAAAATAAAACACAGAAGAGAGCTAGCAGAAACATTGGTTTTAAGGTCAGGAAGGGAGTAGGGATTTGGTAGACAATTTGTTCTACTACAGACTTCACAAACAACTCTCTGCAAGCCATCCCATCAGTTTGAACACCAGTTTCCCTTCTGTAAAAAGTTCCTGTGAGAGGAAATGTCACAAAATGCCATGGGGAGTATAAATACAGAATGGCAACCACCTTGTAAGTGATAAAAAACAGGCTAAACAACATAAAAAAAAGAAGAAGGCTTTCAACAGTCTCGGCAAAGTCAGAGTTCATGGAGGAAAGCAAACAGAAGCAGACAGGAAGGGAGTTTGAATCTGTTTCTGCTTGTCTCCACAATGGATCTGTACACAGCGTGTGCAATTACTGTGCTTTTAGGCTCTTTCAGCTCATCTCTTGGCATCAGAATTGCAGGGCTCTACCCCCAATTTGCAAATGTGGTGCTATCTCCTGTCCTCAGTAGCAGGGAAGGATAAGGGCTTTCTGCTGAAATAGTATTTTCATGTCCCTACTGTCATTCTCTTCCCACCAAGTGTTTTCCAGTGAATCATTGTTTTGCACCCAGAGTTGTACTGGTGTGGCTGAAAGCATAGACTTTAATTTAGATAAAGTGGAGACCTCTTGGATATGGATGCTGTCAAACTGATTTGTGATTAGGCATATATAGCCCTGAAGCCTCTCAGTCGCTGAGTGCCATCACAGGAAGCCACAGAACGAAATGTCTTTCATTTGAGTGAAATCTTTTTAAAGCATCTGGCCTCTTTCCTTGCCTCTCCCATTAGAGACTGTTCCTGAACCTAATTGCTCTGATGGCTAGAAGCTTTCTTTTAATTTCCAGGGTAAATTTCTTTATGGTCAGCTTATGCCCAGTTTTTCTTGTGATGTCCTCTAGTTTTAATAACTTCCTCTTCTGCTTTTACACTCCAATACATTTATAGAGAAGAAATCCAGACTCTCTCATCCTTCACTTCGCTGGCTCTTAGTCTCTCCACATAGGCTAGAAGTCTCCCTGGTCCTGCCATCTTGTGTTCGCTCTTCTCTTCACCTGTTCCAATTGGAGCTCATATTTATAGGAAATGGGCAACAAGAGTTGCATGCCATTTTTCAGGTGAGATTTCTCCTGAGCCCTGCATCCCACTATTCGCTCTTCCTCCTCTCTGGATATGTTGTTGGGTATTATTTGTCTTTGCACACATGCAACCTGTTGGGACTCCCAGTCATTCTGTGATGCCAGTGTAATATATTAGTAAGTGCAAGCTTTCATCTTTCTCTGGCACTTCCAGCTCTTCAGCCACAGCAGTGCTGCTGTTACAGATGCTGATACATTTCTGCATATTAAAGCTAATGCATTAGGAAAGCTAGCTACTGAATTCCATTCTTCCAAACAGATATTTTCCCTTTCTGTACAACCTGCATTTGTCTCCCCATCAGCCAACTCTTTATCCACCTTCTAACTTTCTCATCACGTCTATTTTAGCTATTAATTTCACATATGGCACTTTGTCAAGTATTTTATTGTAGTCTGGACAGATAGGATCTCTATCATTTCCCCAGTCCAAAATAGTTGTCTTATCAAAGAGAAATATCAAGTCTTTCTGGCATGCTCTGCCTTTGCCAAACTAATATTGCATTGCACCTCACTGTTCATTTGCCTCCATGTTTTTTTATTATTCCCTCCTACAGATTAGCTCCAAAGCTGTAGGCACTGTGGTGGTCAGAAGAATGGGCATACATTTCCCTAGATTACACCCTTCTCCTTTTCTTAGAGATAACAGAAGTACTGCATCTGTTATTTTGCAGTCAGACAGTGCCACCACCAACTTGACAGATTAATTAAAAATCCGCCCTGTAAGATTTGCCATTTCACATGCCAGCTATCTCAATATTCTGAGATATTCTGGTCCCTGTGACTGGAGCTGATCAAGATGCTTACATTCCTGTTTCATCTCAAATGCAGTCATTTCCTTTTCTATACACACAGTGCTTGCCCTGTATTCTCCTTTGTTGGAATTACTGAGAAGTGTTACTTGTTCAATTCATGTTGTCCTTGGGTCACACCTATGATCCCCTCATTACTGTCCCCAAGCATGCACACATCCTTTCCACATCATGTCACATTTGTTATTTCTTTTACTTGCTTTCACAGGGTGTATCTCAGGTTGGCCTTTAATCATTCTTAATTCATCTTTACAGTTTTAGCCTGTGACCTGTTGCTTATTTCTGGTGCAATCTGTTCTTTCTGGGCTACAGCACTCTGAAGGACCCTCAGCAGGATCAGTTTGGAGCCAATAGAAAGGAGGTGTCACAGTGGCTTTCCTGAGTTTAACATTAGGCACGTTCTAAACTATTAAAAATTGAACTTGTTCAGCAAGTTGTGAAGATACGCCCTAAATCCCTCACTGAGATTTAAATGAAAGCATTTCTTGCCCACGACCCAGTTGCTCTGGGTCAGGGAAAAAGAAGTATTTTTCTCTCCTCGCCTGTTCTACACATTCACTTATTTTCTAGATTGTCTCTTTTGTATTTTTAGAAGTGGATGTTGCTAAGGCAACCAAACTAGCTGAACATTTTGTTTCCCTAAGAACAATACATGTTTAAATATTCAGGCAATTTTCCATTGTTCGGCAGGAATGGTGAGATCAGTCTGATTATCCAGACCAGAGGAGGGAAGTTTAGGTTGGCCTTCTTTTATATATGAAAGCCTTCCGTGTGCTGACAGCCATTCAACAGCTCTGACCAAGGAGGAACAATACACGGCAGACACACAGACTACCCTCCTTAAATGAGAGAAATGCATTGGTTTATTTCCTTCTGTTACACTCCCCACAATAAATGTATATATTTCCAGGTGGATGAGTTACACTCACCTCTGTGTTGAGGCTGACACAGGGCCTGCTCATGCTCTGAAAGCACGGCATCAGGTAACAATAGTAACATCCAAGTCAGAAGGGGCAAAGAAAATATCTATCCACCTTATCACATCCTTCCCTCTTGCCTAATAAGTGGCTTTCAGGCACATGTTCCAAGCATCTGGAAAAGATTTAGAATATTCCTACATAGCCAGCTGCTTGTTGTTACCCACAAAATTGGACTGGTGATGGGATCCTGTGAATGACTCGCACCTACCTGTACAAAGCTCACCAACCTGGCTTCCTGGGTGACTTAGCACTAAAGCTGATTACAGAGGGGCTGGCACAGCACATCCCACTGGCTGGTCTCTGATGGCAGGAACTGCCACCTCATTAGTGGCATGGAGAAGACTGCAGTGTTCATGCCCTTCAAGGGAGCCAGAGCCATGCACTGAGACACTTTGAAATCTGCTTCTGATTTTGATACGAATATTTTGTGGGTTGATCACTAAGTGTGCTTAGTTTCACTTCCTCCCCCGGCACTGTGAGATGGCTAAAACTATAATAACCTGAAGAAAATATGATTACAGCTTAAAAATGTTTTTCAAAGAAGCACCAAATACTATTATAATGCTGAAAACAGCAGGAGAGGAAGAGGGAAGGAAAGAAATAAAGGAGATTAAAAGTGTGAAAGTGGTCAGCATGTGAGCCTGCAAAAGCCATACAGAGACACAAAATTCATGGCACTGTCAAGAAAATGGATGATTCAGGAATCAGGGAGTAGCCTGATACAAAAGGATGGAAGGTGCAGAGGAGAGACACAGTGGGAAGGTAAGTGAGGAATACAGGGCTGAAGCTGTCAGTGACAGCAGAGATGCTGTGCAGCAGAGCAGGCACTCCTCCACTGAGTGACACACAGCACACGCCTGACTGACTGGTGTTACTACGAGATGGAGCTACTTATACTTTCCAATATCTAGCTCTGGAAATGTGCAACTCCCTCTTCCTTCCAAACATCTTTTCAGGAGATGTGAGCAATAGACCATTAATACTGTATTGCAAGTCATCCATCTGAAAACAGAACTTCAGAAACCTCTTTGTTTTCATAATTTGGTTGTTTCTCTGTGTATATTTGTGCTCTTCTCTGTCTTTCTCTTTTTAAAAGCAAAGCACATCACCTAAAGCATTCAAATACTTTGGCCTAAAAGCTGATCAGTGAAAAGAGGGTTATGCTGTACAAAGAAAAATGGGAAAGTCTCCTAGTTTATCTAGGCCAGATCCAGGCATACCAAACAGTAGGAGAAGTATCGTAGGACTGCCAAAGATACTGTGTTGAAATGGCAGTGTTGGCACAGAGCATTAGTTTTCAGGAAACTAGTTGGTTCCTAGGATGATGGACAGCTAGGCAAAGTCTGAATTAACTACAAAAGGCAATGAGCCATGGGTTAGCCATGGGAGCCATAAAACAGCTACAAAAGTCAAAACTCCTAGCCCCAACACAGACTAGTCTGTTTGGCCTTTTTCCACCCCATCATTTTTCCTGAAAGACAAGAAGAACTGGAATATTAAATGTGGCCCAGGATGGATACAGTCTCCTCAAGCTCAGCGCCTGGCCAAGCTGGAGGACTAGAAGGAATGTCCAAGTCCAAAATGGGGCTCATGGGTGAGATACAGGGGTCTTGCAGATGCTCAGACTTGGGCAAATAAAAAGATGGAGCTGGGCAGAAAATAGTTACTCAGAGATCTAGGAATGACTCAGATTGGTGCACCCCAGTCTCACAGTCAGAGAGGCTGGTGAGAGTCATGATTCGTCACGCTACAATAAATCTGACTGCAAACAAAGGTGATAGTTTCAACTTTTGCCTATGATCCACTGAAACTTTGGTGCAATCAGGGCATGGAGTACCCGAGCTTAATGCTCTTTTGAGGCAGCCAATTGTAGGAGTGAAGGAGGGGGAAAAAAAGAAGTGGAAATTGCAGACTGGAGTGGATTGGGAGGGAATACAAAAGGGACAAAGAACAGAGGGGAAATACAAGGTGTGTTTGCTCTCAGTGCAGCCTATTCATGGAGCATCAGCAATCAACAAAGCCTTTGTTTCATCCCTACTGACTCTTTAAATGTCAGTGTCTCTGTTTCTGCCAGGTGTTACCAATAAATAATTCTGTTACCCAACGACATCATGTGCCCAAAAAGAGAAGACTGAGCTGAACAGGACCAGATCCCAGAAGGGATTATTTTAATTTAAGAAAGAGCACCAACTGTGTAAAGACTCAACTACTTGCTCACCACAGACACCCTCAGGAGAAAGAAAGGGGAAGGTCCCCCAGCAGTACTGTTGGACCAGAGCCAACAGAGTGGTGCACCCACCATACCAGCTGTGACAGATGTCTGCAGTGAGTCCCCCTAAGGGCAAGAGCAGGATGCCCAGGGATATTGCTGCCCAGTTTATTGCACATTTCACAGAACCTGGCTTCAGCCAAGATTAGCTTCAAGACTGGATATTGCCAGTGATATTACTCATATCACTTTGAGAAAATCGTTTGCCCTCCATCTGTCTCAGTTTCTTCACCTGTGAAACAGAGCCTGACTGTGGCTTTGCAATGCATGACTGCTTTTCTGGCCCTGGCTTCTCTGCCTGCTCTGCAGCTGCTGGCCTGGCAGTCTGCAGGTGGGTCTGCTTTCATGTCTGTAGCCTTCACAGAGACCTGAGACCATGGCTGTATGAATACATGAACAGAGCAGTCAGTGCTACTGTGTTACTGCAGACAGCAGTAGTGGCTGATACAACCTCTCACAAAAGGTGATTATGGCCCAGAGAAGGCAGATGGTGCAAACGTGGACGACATGCACGCCTTTCAAATCCTATTTGTATTCATACATGTGAACTCACTGCAAGGTGATTTATCCCTACCTTTCAGTTAGCCAGGTAAAAGACTCTCCCTGAATATGACCCAAAAATACCTGAATAATTGTCTTGTGACCATTCCCCAGTGTAGCTGACCCATGACAAGGCTCTGTGGCCTCTGCACACAGCTGTGAATGGTCCCCCTCTCCTGCGAGAACCACCTCTGTCACTCACAGCAGAAAGGACACCTTTCCTAAAGGAGCGACCAGAAACTGCATTGAGGACAGACATTATTCTGCACCGAGCAGTGAGCCTCCCAAATGATTTTTATTATCAGTTTTCTGAGGACAGCAGCTTTATATTTAGGTGATATAAGAGACACAGCCATGGGCTTAGGAGGCTGTATGGATGAGATTACTTTCTCTTTTTTTTATACACCTGCTCTTCCAATTACTGTTCTTTTTAAGCATTTATGGAACAGGAGGAAGGGGACCAGGAAAAGAGGGGTTGGAACAGCCAGGCAAAAGGGAGATGCTCATGTTAGTCTCATGAAGCAGCTAATCATATTTTCTTTCTACTTGAATTTTGCAGTGCAAAAGGAAGAAGTTTAAAATAAAGCTGTGACCTTGCTGTTCCCACCAACAGAACAAGCTATCTGCAAATCACATTTTAAAAATGCTGCAAACTCAAACATGAATGAAAAGGTTTCCAAGAGTGAGCAAGGGGGAGGTTTGGATTTTCCTCCACATTTCACTAGTTGCTCACTACATGGACACTACACCGATTTTGGTGCCGTGAGTAAGAGGTGTTATATAACTATGCAAAATGCCAGAGATGTGGGGGCAAGAATCCTGTCGGGGCTCAGGTATTAGACTGTGACTCTGAAAATATTGCCATGATTTCCATAGCAAATCCACTGAGTCACGGAACTGTTAGGGATTATTCACACTGTGGGAGGAGTCAAGGGAACACAGATCTGGAAGAAGGACTTTCTCACGAGCCAACGTCTGCTTAAGACAAGCAGAGAGCACTTTCTGGTCTACCTGCAAACAGCCTATTTCAACTACTGCATGAGTAAATGTTTTTACACTCACCCAACCCCCAGCCCATCTTAGGTACCTGTGTACAAGGACTCCTTTGGTATCACCCCATATTCAGCTAGCCTGGCTCTCCTAGAGCATTTTTATACTACACAGATGCAAAGAATTGGCAGCATATTCATCCTTACATTGGCCAACCAGACTGGAACTTCTTGACAGCAGGCCCAGAGCTGAGGACACAGAAAGATGAGAGAGGAGGATCTCCATACGTGAGGGGATCTCCACATAGGCTTGAACAAGCAGCCCTTTGCTTTGATTTCAGAGTGATAATAATCTTCTCTTCCAAATGACAGCTTCGAGCTCAGCTGCTGTGACACTGTTTTTGGAATCAAATTACTAGAAAGGTCAAAATCATTAACATGTGCTTTAGTAAGAGGGAAGATACCAGGCAAAACCTGTAAGATTCCACAGCTGAAAGATGCCCTCTGGACTAGCAGATGCTATTATTTTCTTCCTTTCACTGTAGGCAGAAAGGTGTCCTCTCACCAAGGGAACAGAGAAGGAGGTCATTCTGCTTGGAGGTCTTTCAAAAATGTGCATAGCAGGAGGAGACTCTTGTGAATTTTCATAATTTAAAAGGCACAAAGCTGTGTTAGAGGGAGTGAATGTTCCTCTTACCTAACACACCCCTAACCTGTACACTCTATAGGGCCCCTTTGGCACTGCTGGGTATGGTTGCTGTAGTGTTAAAAATGTACTAACTCATTCTTGCTCCCACATCCAGTAGGAGTTGGTGCTACACCCAAAGGACAAGACCTAAGAAGATAATGCTGCTAATACCTCCATCACATGTGTTGGGGCATAAGCATAATAATATTGCACTACAGTTCTTCTTCCACAGCAAGTGTTAATAAATAAGAAAAAAAAAAAGAGCAGGCAAAGGCTTCCACGATTTTTGAACTGAAGCTGTGTCTTTCTTGTTTACCAGACACCTCTGTGAGGCCACCTGAAGACACCACGTACCTCAGTGTTGCATTAATCATCAAGGTAGCAGGCAGATCAGGGCAAACAGCTTTCCTTTTGAAAGAGTTCAAAGAAAAGTTAACATCTCTGTCAAGAATGAGTGAAGGATTAGTAAAGGAGCCTTACTTTGGATGCATCATGCTTATTTTGCCTCTTTGAGCTGGGCCTCGCTAAGCAAAAACCAACCTTACATTCTCCAAAATATGGCTAAGACAACACTGAACACAAGACAGAGACATACTGTGCCCTAAACTATTAAAGTTCATCAAGACAAACAGTGTACATACAGGCTTCTCTCCCACTGATGCATTTAACCATCTCATCCCATGAAAGTAAGATGCCTCTATATTTTATACCCCAGGGATGCTTTCATATTTGTCATGTATACCAGTGGATGGATACAGGATTCACCTTGATATGGCAATGCCAATGTCTCTAAAGTAATCTGGCCCATGAAAAATAATCTTTTTAATCCTTGAGAATGTCATGTGTATTAGCTGCAGCCTTTCTGGTATGAATCCTCTACAGTGGATTCAATTTCATACAAGTCTTAGCAAGACAGACCATCCTGGGCTAGGAATTCATATCCTCCATAGCTTCTACTCTTCAGAGAAACAAGCAACCACTGCTTTTCCCATAGCATCCACCTTTAAACTCATATATAATTTTTCCTTCCTAGAGCAGGGAGGTTTGATCTCAGAATTTGGAGGTTGAATACTTTAAACTGTCTTCTCCAGATCTCCCTTTCATATTTGTGCACCTTTATGTGAAACACTGCATGTTCACATTCAGTCTTCACCTTCACCTGAAGCATTAAGCTAACTTTTCCACAGCATTTTTCCTTATCCATTTCCCCTTGACCCACAAAACCCTGTCACCTGAGTTTAATGAGCCATTGAACTTGGCTCAGGTTCAGGTTGTTAGCCACTGTGTTCAAAGCTGTTAGTCTTGCAGTGCTTTCCCACTCCTTCCCTTGGGTTGTGTATTCTTGGTCAGCTACCTCCTGATGACTTCTACATCAGAAACGACGCCTCACTAAGAGAGCGAGTCAAACCCACCTGCAATTCAGTTTGATGGGCAGGCAGTATTTCTAGTATCTCTATGGAGACAAGCAGACCATATTCCAGTTCCCCAGCAGAAAACAGATCCCCTGGGCGCTGCAGGGCTGAGGACCTGAAAGGTGTTTGTGGAAGTCCTACAGTCTCACCTGAGTGAGCACACCTTTTCAAAGGACATGCTCCAGTACAGCTCAGCACACGTGTTTGCTTGGCCTACCTTAATCTGACCCAAGGACGTGCAATGGCAAAATTGTCCCTTTCAAGGTGTGTATTCTTGTGAGTGTGCATCTTTGCTGTATGCTTTGCATGGTCTTTGTTGCAGTTGCCACATGATTTTCCTCACATTCACTGTGGCACAGTCTGACTTTTTTCCTTTACTGCTTTGCATTGCACTGTATCAGTTAAAGTACTGCTACTGCAATCAAGTATTTTGGTTCTCAACTGAATAAATGTTTGAATATCTGAATATTTACCCTAATTTATACTATTAACCCCATACATAAAATGTAAAGGCTCTAGCAAGCACCCCCACTGGAGAAAATATGTCAGAAACAGAAAATATTAAGAAAGATGTTGCTCTCTGTTCAGGAAAGGCAATTCAGGAAGGTGGTCTAGAGGTCATATTTAGTTTGTCTTTAATATTTGGGAAGGAGAGAGTCTTTTAAAGTTTCAAAAGTGGGTACCTGCCTCAGGACAGTGCTTCCTTGACTCCCCTCTCTCCAGTGGAAACCCCTCACTCTTTAGACTTGGACAGTTGTTTGGACCAGAGTGAAATACAGAGCTGCTGTCAGGACCTTGCTCTCACCTTTCCCCATCACCACAATTTTCATTGGCAGTAGTACTTTTGTGGGCGTGAGGGCAGCGGAATTATTGCATCCACCTGATGAGGACAGGACTTGTCTTTGTGCAGGAATATAACAGAGGTAGTGAAAACACAAATCTCCTGCTCCTCTTTTCTCTCTGGAGACTTTGGCATCCAGCAGCTCCATGCAGAATTTCCTCAAGGGATAAAAAGGGCTCAAAAATGAAAGAACTGGCTTCAGGCCAGCACTTGGTCCTTTTCTTGTTCAGGCAAACTCCTGAGGTGCCCTATATGTGAAATGAATTGCAGACCTCTGCCTCTGAGGGAATTAGAGTTAATAGCTTAATGTTCTCACAGGAAAAAAAGAAAAAAGCAGGCATGCAGGCATTTTGAGTCGCCTCACTGCTATTTCCTCCTTAATGCAGTTTCAGGAGAGATGGTTGTTAGGGAGAGGGAGTAGGATCCCATTTTGTATGCAGATTTCAGTGCTGAATTGAAGGTCTTGCAGTCTCATAAAGCCAGAGCAACAGCAGCAGTAACTGGCCATTCGTTTTGCAGTGATCATCAGATGACCTTGAGATTTACCCAACCGGGGCAGTACAGTTTCTATAAATATTACATTTTCCAGGATCGTGTTTTCAGCTGTACCAGAGACAATCCTAGTGAAGAATTAATTCAGTTGGGTATACCCTCCCTTCCTTCTCACCCTTTCCCTCTCCCCCCGCACCAGCCCTCCCTTACTCTGGGTTGTAAAAAAAGCCTCTGAGATTTCTCTTTTAGCACTGACCTTCTGAGCTATCTAATGATGAAGATAGGAAGAGGCTGCAACCAGACAGTGAAAAAAGAAAACCCTTTTGCTAGCAGGGAAATGTGTGAGTAATACACACAGTGTTGGACAGTGGCCAAATCACTCTAGTAACGGCTGTTAGTTCCCCTTACCAAGAAAATGATCAAATGAGAAAGAGGAGCTGCAGTTGGGTGTCAGAAATGCTGAGTCGCAACGGGAGAATGTCGCATCCGATGGAAATTTACCCAGGAGCCAGCGACCTTCACATGCTGAGGACGAGGACTGAGGGTTTGCAGGGATATCCTGCCCTCGCTCACATGCTGCTGTACTCCCTCCATGTCACCACACAGCCAGAGAATACCCTGAAAAAGGAGGTCAGGATATGAGCTTCAAGACAGAGGGGGCTGCCAGGACAGGCTCCATGGCATGAAACAGGGGACTGCCTATATAGTGTGCAAGGATGGCTGGCCCTACAGCACTGCCATGTCTATGGGGATGACTTGCCTCAGTAATACTTTGCTCAGTAACTGCTGCTCATCTGGCCCTTCCCCTGCTGCTTTGGACACACGGTCTTGAAATGAGACAGCTGACCCACATCTGAGGCTACCACACCTGGAGAGAGCAGGTAGCAAAGGGGACTTCACAGCTCCCTGCTTTTAGGGCTGATGGACTGCACCTTGTGTCAAGGCAGATCTACTTCAACGGCTGCTTCAGTGCATGCCCTGTCCAGAGGGGGCATTTTCACATCATTTCAGGACATACCAGAGCAGAACTCTGGCTTGACCCTTGTCAGAGGGTCTGAGGCTTGAGATACCACCAGAACATCTCCTCCTCACTCCCAAGAACTGGGACATGGCCAATTGCTTTGCCTGCAAGTTTGCAGCCTCTCCCTGAGAGATGATGAAGACTGGGGGAAAGGAAGTACAACAATGTTGGAGGACAAAGGATACAATGCAGTAGATAAGAGCTGTAGCTGAAAACAGAGGACAACTACTTGCATGAACTTGAAGATGGGAAAAAATAGAAGAGGTGCTGCAATGATGGGGATGCTGGCTAGATGGTGCTAGCACATACTCCTGTGCTTTTGTCATGGACTAATACAATATTATTACTGCTTTTCCTTTAGACAGAGGTGCCATTTCCACTGCAAGAGCTGGAGAAACTACTGTGTTTAGATGGTACACCTGGTAGAGAACTGGTAGTCCCTAGTGCAGTTCTTGTTCCTTTCAAGGATGAAGGGCTTCTAGAATATGAGAAAGATAATGCGCCCTTTGCAGCTCAGAGGAATGACAAGCAGCCAGCTGTCTCAACCCAGTACCCCTGTCTTGGCTAAAAATGACACAAAATATGATATGTGTCTCAGGTCATCCTTGAAATCACCCCTTCTTGTACTATGCTGCAAGAACTCATTCTTAATCCTCTGGATTATACTGGGTTAGGCTCTCCTGGTTGTGCTAATAGAGCCAGCTCCAGTCACCAAGGAAACACCAGGCTCCTCATCTCCTGCAAGGACCAGATCTACATGATGGGGTGAAGATCATGGCTCAAGCACACCCAGTCCCATGATCCACATGCTTTCCTTTTGTACACTGTGCTTTTCGTTTGGCTGTATCCTGCTTATGGCAGAGCATCTGTATGGCTCTTTGGATGAGTCAAGTCCAGGTACCAGAGGTCCTGAGATGGCTGTGGTGAGAAACCAGTGGGCTTCTGGGACACCTGCTGGTGGACTGGTGCTTGACACAAGTCCTGAGAAGTTCAGGCCTGCAGAAGGACTGTATCCAAACTCCGGGACTTAGATTAAATGTCGCCTAGCTCACTTAGTGAACATCTGTGGTGAACAATGCAGATTGAGGGTAAATTAGATCTTGAAAGTAGTCTTAGACCTAAAACAAATTCCCTGGATAGCTATGGTTTACACAGAGCCCAGCTACCACTAGAGGGAACAGAAGGACACAATGAATGATAAAATTATAAGATTGCTCTCTAAAATGAATGCATTTAACAAGAAAATACTAGCAGACATTCTCCATTAAAACTGGAAAATATACCTGAAATATAGACATTTTCTAATCTATCAAGAAGAGGAAGTAGAGACTGGAAATGGAGAGCAAGTAGGGATTTTGTATCTTAGCATATCCTCTAGTCCCATCACCAACTCCTCCTACAGGCAGAGAATTAAAAGCAAACACCTTATATCTAAGTCTCCCTGAAGCTGCTGTAAGAAAACTAGGCAAAGCCACAGACTAGGACAGCATATATTTGGGGGAGCAGAAAACAGCATATTTTTCAGCCATATCAGAAAGATTCTACAAGCATCCCAAACCCTTTCTTTGCAGTAGGTATAATATGTTGCACATGGAAGCAGAATCAGAGGTGTTTGCTGTCCCAGGTTCACTCCTGGGTGCTCTGTGAAAACATAGACTGTCCAGCCAGCCTTGCCACGAGCAACAGTGAGAAAAGAAATAACCAACATGGCCAACTAGAAAGCTCACACAGAATTCTCTGTAAAGGTTAAGGTCAGCTGAATAGTGCTGTGGGAAGGAATTGCACTCTTACTGCCTCTAGCGTCAGTCATTTTAGCTTATGTTCGTCTTCTCTTCCCTGGCTGATGGATTTATGTGTTTTCATCCTCTGTTTTACTATGTCAGGAAAACTGCACTGCCTTCAACAGACTCGCTTCTGAGTCACACTGCTATAACCAAGAGGAAAAGCAGGGCTCCATGTTAATGTTCCCAGGAATGAATAGTGAAGCTCTCTTTTGATCTGTGCAACAGCTGCAGGCAAATTTGTAATAGAAACTGTCCCATTACTGCCCGTTGTCCATATGATTAATCTTGATTCTGTTGTTAACTGCTACTGGTGCATTTCTTAAGAAATACACTTGTTTACATTCAGGCAGCCAGTTTTGGTTCTGCCTCCTTCTGTGCACAAGTTTTCCTATAATTCCTGTTGGTACTACCCTGCCTGGCCCAGAGGGAACCATTTCCCTTCATTCTCACAAGCAAATCCCATGCAGCCCTGTGCAGTGGGTATCAAGGACCTGCCAGTCATACTCCAGTGGGAAACTTGCTGCAGTGGCCCCAGGCCAAACAACAGCCAGAGCACAGCTCCAAAGCTAGCTGATGTATATGGTTTTCTTCTGTCCCTCTTCCCTCCTAAAGGAAGAGGAATATCTTGGGTTAAATACGGCTACAGTCACCGTGGCTTCATGGCACAGAAATCAACAGAGTAGTATGAAATCTAGTCCAGTCCCTGTGATGGCACTTTTCAGGTCTGAAGTTGCCTTTGCCCTTTCCTCCCACTCTCTGGACTGGTCCAGCTACTCGTGTTGCCTGCCAAGCACAGCTGCACGTTTCTTACCCAGCAGCAAGAATTTCACCCACAGATTCACTGGAATGTGCACACCCACAAGTGTTACTGACACTCACACTCATGGCCTGCCTTCCTCTCTCTTCATCGTCAAATGTCAGTCTCACACGGGTTCTGAGGCTGACTCACTCAAGATTACACGCCTTGGCCTGCCCGTGACCTGCATGTCTGAGCAATTCTCCTGGGCCAGCTTCATTTCAGAGCTTGGCTGTGGGCAGGAATGCTGTATCTGGGAAGAAAGCACAGCTCCTTTGTCATTGACAGGGAGGCCTCTGGGTATCCTTTGACCTAATGCTGCTGGTGAGATCGGCTGATGCCACAAAACACAGCAGCAGGAACAACTCAGAGGTCAGGGAAATGCCAGCCTGCAATTTCAGATCTTCTAGAGGGAAAGGATGGCCATTTGCCTTTATTTGGATCCCAAATCAGGCTTGAAATCTGAACCATGGAAAAACAGCAGGGTGGCTGAATCTCCGATCTGGAATTGGGTTTCTACCTAGTCTTTTCAGATGGATACTTCAGGATTTTTCCATGAGATCCCATGATGCCCAAAGCAGAACATTATAGTCTCATCCCATAAAGCTGTAGATTCTCTTATTAAATATGTGGTTATGATCCATTCTTAACCTGCTCACCATGGAAAGACCTTTTCTAAGGCAAAAGGTGTTTTCACAGCACACAAGGGGAAGGGAAAAGATTCTTCTGTACAGCAAACTATTAGAAACCTCAAAAAGTCTGGCCTCTCCAGACTTCAGAGTCATTTCTAGAAGGTCAAGTTTTGTAATCCTTTGACCCCACAGATGTCACTGGGAGCTTTGCTCTTGATTTCCATGGGACCAGGGTTTATTTTAAGGGCATTTCATCTTGCCAGAAACAAAAACACTCCCTACAGTCTGTGCACATAGGTATTACCTAGCCATTCAGGAAAATGCTATCTCTGTAGGATGACCATGGGCTGACAAGACATCCACATGCATATAAAAATCACTATGTCAAGGCCCTAATTTTTCTGAAAATTTTTGCCTTCAAGAGCTATGCAAATCAAGCAATTCACCTTTCCTTTCCTCTGGTGGAAAATAGGCTGAATCAAGACAATACTTACAGACAGGACTTGACGGAGTATGTAATTCTTTAGAGCAATTAGGGCCACAGCATGAGATAGGAGCTGTGCACTTCACCACTCTTCCCTCTGTTCATATCTTAAGATCTGCTTGAGAAGTTTGACACTGACCTACAAACAAAAAAAAAGGCTGAAGCACTTGAAGTAAGCAAAGGCCAAACAAAAAAATAAACTGTCTCACAAGCCAGGTCTGTAGATCTTAAGCCAACCCTCTTTCCCTGGAGCCAGTCTGATGCCAAGATATTGCCATACTTTTGGCAGGAAGTCACACCCAAAGAAAGGAAAAGTGAAACTGCAAAGCCATGCATTTCCTTAGCACAACCACACTTAGGTAAATGAGTCTTAGGGATGTGGGGAGCCCATTCCTTGAATATGGAGAGAAACGTGCCCTATGCCTGAAGGCCTCACAATAAAATGGTGCATTTTAATATCTGCACTGCACACAATCACTGACAGTCTTTAATTTTGGAGGCCTATATACATTTATAGCTAAATACAGAGAGGGATATATGGTATTTTAGTAAATAAAGAACTTTTCACATACCTGTTACCCTTTCTTTACCTCCAATGAGATAAAAGCTGTGGTGGCTGGCTGTTTGAGAGCTTTTTTAGACAGCTTTCTTCTCCCTCCAGTGTTACAAACACAAGGCTGCTGTGGGCTGCATGGTGATAGCAGATCTCAACAAACAACGAAACACCTCAAGCAATGTGGATTGGTGATTAAGCATTAACAAACATCAGTCAAAAGTATAGCAAAAGGGGACGTCAGAGAGCAGCAAAACACAATTCTGCTTCAAAGCTGCAGTCCAGTGAGGTACAGAATATGTCACATCTTCCACGGCAAGCCCCTTTCCCTTCCTGCTCTTGGCAAATCCTGCCCCCTCTCCAGAGGCCTTCTCTTTGCAAACAAACAACAGGGGTGAGGTTTACACAAGGGGAATTCTTGAGCATGAGATGCAGAATGCAAAAGACAACATCATCCTGAGTAGTCCAGCAATCCATTATCATATGCTTACGTGAGCCACATTTTCCATGTTTCCATGTTTCTAAAACACAACCAAAGTAGCTAACATCTCTTGTGTGGCAGGAATCCAGAGCAAGAGGCAAGCCAAAGCAAGACTGGGCAGTCCTCCAGCAGAATGGGTTAGCTTCAAAAGCTGAAGAGCACTTAAAACTTTAAGGGGGAACAAGAGACCAACTTTAGATGCTGCTTTGTCAGCCATGCATGGATTTCCAAGCTGATGTGAAGATCTTCTCTTCAGATTAATACTCCCCCATTAGAATACAGTTTCATAGATAGGAATTACACCATTTAAGCAACAGAAACAAGTTTCTTTGTTCCATTACAGCATGGGTGACACTGGCTATTTGCAGTATACTCTCTGCTCCACACACAGGGCAAATGTCCACTCCAGCATAGTAACTACTACTTACTTAGCAGTAGTCCAGGGCAGAAAGGAAAGAGGATTGCTTCTGCAAATGAAAAGTGTTTGGGAAATTCTAAGTAAGACAGAATGTAACTAGCATCTAGCAAGAAGTGGTACAGACACTGTGACAGTGTCTACTCACGTGGAAAATAGCGTAACAGTGAGCTCATTTCTCGTCCCACTTGAAAACTACCATTTCCACCAGTACCAGACCGTTTAACATGTGGCTGCTGATGCACTTGGAATGGGCTAAATCTCTTGAGAATCTCCCAACCACGTTGTTACTCCAGTCACTTACTCTTTCCTTGGGTAGAGCCAGCTGGAACAGGCTGCAAAGTCAGATCAGCTAATAGCCAACTTATTAGCATGGGACTACCCTTTCTTACCACTGTTTTGCCATGCCTTATTCATACAGATAACTGGTAGGTGATGTAAAACAAGTGAATAGGTCTTTAAAATTAAGATTTTTTTTCCTCTGAGCACACTCAGAGGAAAGACAGGGTTTCAGATATTTTGTGGTGCTTTTAGGA
The DNA here is from genome assembly GCA_013396655.1 of Campylorhamphus procurvoides. NCBI lineage: Eukaryota > Metazoa > Chordata > Aves > Passeriformes > Dendrocolaptidae > Campylorhamphus > Campylorhamphus procurvoides. The sequence continues at coordinate 431,576 of WBMV01000074.1, forward strand.
GCGAGACAGGGGCTCAAGCCATTTTAGGGAAGCTTTGTACAGCCAAGTAATCTCAGCCTTAGTGACCTGCAGTGTTTCTGTTGTATTGATCAGGATAAAGAGGAAAGGGGCTACAAACCTGCTTGTGACAACCCAGTGCAGAGAGAAGAGCTACTCATGGCACAAAAACACTGTTTTGACACTTAACTCTGCTCTGCTGACAGCCTTAGTGAAGGGAGCAAGAATCGATACACTTTGGAGACTGAACTCCTACCTCTATCCAGGAGTGAATGTGAGGGAGTAGGAGCACCAGAAAAGAGTAGAGGAGTGGAAAGGAAAAAAAAATTGTTCTTCTCTTACAGAAATTGGCAGACAGCTTCCCTGGAGTCCTTACACTGGCAAAGAGCCTCCCCTCCTCCTTAGCAGCTGCCCCTTGTTTCAATGTATTAAAAACAAGATCACAAACCTATCCAGAAAAGACATTTACACAGTGCTTAAAATACAAAGAGTGCCCACATCAATAGGAATCAGAATTTTGAATCGGCTATTCTTACTTCACAGAGGACATTGCCCAAAGGTTTTTTTTAAATAACCTCGTACAGAAGTTATTTTCTGAGAAGCGGAAAAGGAAAAATGCGATGAGAAACCCACTCAAACCCTAAACATTTCCCTTTATCCAGCTGCAGTATACACAGATGATTGCGGGTTTTTTGGAGTGCACTGCAGGCCAAACACTGAAGATTTCACTCAGGAAGAATTTGGTTGGGTTTTCTGTTTGCTTCTTGTTGTTTTTGTTCTTTTTTCAGTGTGAGAATACTGAAATAAAATTTGTATTCGATATCTTTGTTGAAATACAAGCTGAGAAAAGATGGGACTCATCCTCACATACTACTGCACATGGTCATACAAAAGATAACTGAGTCCAGAAAGTCCCATGGAAAACTATTCTTGAAGTCGACACATACTGCAGGCTCCACAGCCTTTCAGAATGACCTGTTTATAAAGCAAAATACTAATGGCCTCTAACATAAAGTTAAAAGCCAGCACTATAGTGGACCAAAGGAGAAAAAAAAAACAAAACAAAAGGAGGAGAGATGAAAATTACACACAGCATCCAAGGTCCCTGATACAGCTGGGAGTTTGCTATGGAATCTCCTAGTTGTTAGCACGTGAAAGAAGCAGGTCTGATAAGCAGTAGAAGCAGTACCAGCAGTGTGTGAGTGTTGCACAGCATATGCACACATGAAAGGATTGGTTGGGGATCAGATCCAGATTCGTAAATACAAAAAATTAACCTCACTTTCAGAAATAGGACCTGCTGAAAGAGAGAATAAGACACTGGCAAAATGGTAGCAGGAAAGAAAGACAAGAGGGAGAACAGGCACAAAGAATGGGAATGTTTAAGAACAGGGAAAGAAATGCTGCTGAACTGTTGGGGTTTTTTAAATGCCATTTTTATGATAAACTCAGTGAATGACCTTGATAACAAGTAGACCTTACCATGCTTTTCCTGACTTACCTGTGTCTGTAAAATAGATACAGCATTTCTGTACCTCAAAATTCCTAAATGGAAAGTGCTAGAGAGCTATAAAATATTACAGTGTAAAAAGTATCATAATGGCGTAAAAGAGAAAAGCCAATTCAGAAAATAATCACTGGTATCTGAGAAAAATGTCATTTTGGGTGCCATAAAGAGCTCTGCTATTTGTATTTTTAAAATGGGGCATAGCTGAGAAAAGCAGGACTCTCTTCTTACTACCACTGTGTTTTCCAGCCAACCTTTCTGCTGAAAGAATAGTCACTGTAAACAAATAAATGCTGATGTGATGGTGCTAGTGATTGATGAAGGAAGATCAGGATCTCATTGCGTTCAGCACTGTGAACACCTAATGATACTTAAGAGTCTCATATTTAGACTGTAAGCTACAGACAATAATGGATAGAGTAAGCTGGTAAGAGATGTACATACTGCAATGAAATTGCTTTTCCTAATTGGGTTTCATCCTGGGGAATGATAAGCGATCCAATCATCCAAGCCTCATGTTTATGGGAATCTGGATCTGTCTGTTGTGCATGAAGGCAGCCAGCAGCTCTCTGCTGGGGAGGGCAGGGACTGTATCAGGCAAGTCGTTGAGCAAAACTATACGCAAATTATTATCTCTGCAGCAAAGAAGGAGTTTTGGCAACATCCTGTCCAGGTTTTTTGATTTTCCTCGGGGAATCTGTGACTAAGTGAAGGGCACTTACAAGGTACATTATTTCATTATTCCTGCAGCTCGGGCACTGTTTTGCCTGCAGTGCTGCAGGGCTCTTAGCATGCAGCTTGGGATTTTGCCAGTCAGCTCACTGGAGCACTGAAGCGAAGCAGTGAAGCCAATGCAGCAAAACTGCTGATTGCACTACAGTCTGGGAGAGGCGCTTTCACATTCAACTCACGGCAAAGCCTGTTACGACGTCATAAATCCTCAGCAGCAGCAAGAGAGGGACAAGGGAGAGAAGCCTGCTGTCCCTGCTTTTCTTGCACAGTCTATTCTCAGCAGTGTGTGCGTCACGCTCTCCTTCATCACTCTCCGTCACTTCTGAACCGTTCAGGAAGATTCTGAGCTCTGGGTTTGCAGGGTTAGGAGTTAGCAAAGGCTGTTTCCACCATGATCCAAAGGCCATAAAAGGCAGGGAGTTTTTTGCTGTTGATTAACATGCTTGTGCATTGAGTAAACTTGACATAATAAATAGGGAGCCCCCATAGTGCCAATATTAAAAGCAATTTTCAGAGTACAACAGCACTCTAAGTGAGAAAAAAAGAGGCAAGGCTCTTGAAAGAAAAAAGGCATATGTAAATGGCAAATTCTTTTAATGTCAGGAAAATATGTATCAAGAGAGGCAGGTTTATAGCACTTATTATAACTATTGGCTAAGAAATGTTTTTGTGTTTTCTGCTGAATATTTGGTAGCTTTCCCCCCATCATCTTCCATAGTAGCACAAGACATATATTCTTTTGAGTTTTCCTGTGAAAAGACAGAGAGCAAGAAGTAAGAAACAGTACTGAATAGCTGGAGAACACGGACATTTGCTTGGGGTTGCAAGACAATGACTGTCAAATCCATAAGAAGGCAGTAATTTAACAACTGAGTTTACAGCATCAGGCCAGAAATACCAAACATGAGCAGAAGGCCAAAGAGGAATATAAAGACTCAAAGTAATTGGTTTAAGGATAGAAAACAGTCAAGTGGTAGAGCCACTTTGAGCTATGACTAAATATAGTGTGTCAGGATTTATTAACCCAGGACTCCAGGATTTACCAAACCAGCAATTCCCACTGAACTACTGATATTCTGAAGTTTAGGTTTAAATACACAAAAATGTTGTTGGAAAGTAGATATAAAAAGGGTTTCAAGCAATTAGCACCGTTCTTTTATTGGGTTCAAGGTTGCCAGGGCATCTGGATAGGTTTTGAAGACGGGACGAAGCTATGAGCAATCTGGTCAGATCTTCAGCCAACCCTGATTTGAACAAGAGGTTGATTCCCAAACCTCCAGATGTGCCTTCCAACCAGCCCTGTGCTGTGCCCATCGCAGCATAAGGAAGGAGAGGTGTTGCTGATCATGGTTAGAACAGTAACTTCTGACCTTTATTTCCCTCAGCCACGGGCAGGTGTTGGATGGCTGCTGAAGACAAACTCTTCCATTTTCCGTGCTTCACCAGCATCACTAGGTATGGCTACAGAGGCAGTTCAACCTCCTAGTAGAAGTCTTATCCACACGCATTTCTAGTTAGCTTAAATTGTAAGCTCCTGAATTCATGAGTGCTGACACTTTGCATTGCACTGAGTGGACATAAAAGCTAGCCAGGCATTTAAGTAATGAGCAGAAATTTCTCTTAATCTTGTCATATTCTCTTGAAGGCAGTTAACAAAATACAAGTACAAACTATTCCTAGTGCCTGTCATGCCTGCTTTTCTAATGCTTCATCTTATGAACAACCCAAACACACAACTTTGTTTCCAGAGATCTTTTAGAGTTTTGATTCTTTTTCATTCTTTCCGTGTTTCTCTTTACACTTACTGGCAACTATTTTATCTTCATTTATGCATATAAAGCACATAATAACACCAAGGTTATGCACTCTCAAGGCTACTCTTCCACAGACGCCCAGTGTTTTTTGATGATGAGCAGTGGCTGTAAATATGCTAAAGATAAGAGGAGATACAGGGAGCCTATTGCCCTTATAAAGCTGTCTGTGCTCTCAACGCAATAAAATAACATAGCACACACCACAGAGAAAAGGAAAGAATGCATTATTCTGTGGATGTAGTTGACATCAGAATTTGATGTGACTAAAAAAGCTTAAAGCAATAATAGCTATGTAGGCATTTCCCTCCTTGGTGAATGCTGTTACTGCTGGTATCTAGCACCACATCAGGCACGCCAACAAAATACAACAGTGCTCACACAAAAATGGCCTGCCATGTGGATTGGCAGAAGGTGCCATCAGCTGTGTGATGCAAAGACAAATATGTGTGTTTGAAAGCTGAGAGCGGGCTCAGGAACTTCATGGCTCAAGCATGTAAAGACCAGATACCGAAATCATGTTTCAAGGACTCAAACTACCCTTCTTGTGGTGATGAGGTGGAGCTATTGAGGAGTAGAAGCTGATCTGCCCCAGACTCCTGAAGTTAAACTGGGATATAGGCAATGTGTAGCAGTTTTTAACTGCTTGCAAGAACAGGGTGGGTGGGGGAGAAGGCACGTCATGGGTCACTAATTGTGGTGGTAGAAAATGCTGCAAAGAAAGAGTATGGCTTTATCCTAAAGGACAAGGGATATCAGCTTTGGTGAACTTTGGAGTAAAAAAAGCTGTACTTTGACAGGATGCTGCATAAAAGGGGAAAAAAATATATCTTTTGGATATATGTGAATTTTATCAGAATGGTATATGCACCATTATCAAACCTGACTGCCATGCTCACTGAAATAGTTCATCATCCAGTTGAACTGCAGGGCTATCAGGATCTTTGATACTTGACTGTGCCCTATTAGTTTGAGCAGACAGAATAACTATGGAGACTGGGTGCCAGATATTTTTGCACTTCCCATACTCCTTTATTTTTTTTTTTAATTGCAACCCCAAATATTTCCCAGGGGAAGACAACCTTTCTCTGAGCTGTCAGTGCTGTCACCTCTGTACAGCAGGGGAGCAGGAGCCGCACCTAATTAGCTGAACAGAGTAACAATGACCTCCAGCCACTCCCTGCTTACAAGGCAATGAAGCAAGATTTGTAAATGCCATGTAAAGAGGGCCGTGACAACAGCAGTTGCCAGTCACACTTGGGCAAAGTCTATAAGCCCTTTACAAACTCGAGGAACTTGTAGTGTGAGGAGGCAGATCTGACCCAGCTTTCATCCACCTGGCGGAGGTACCTACAGCAACAGTCTTGGGCAGCAACAGGAACCAATGGCCACATAAACAGGGATCCTGGTGGTTCTGTAGTCTGCAGGGATGGCACAGGGAGAGGAGAATTCCCAGGCAGAGGTGAGGAAGGGAGAGGTGCACAGAACAGCAGGGTCTTTTCTGAGGCTGGGCAGGCAGACTTCAATTGGCACAGCCACAGAAAACCGCATTTATCATCCACCCCAGGCTCGGGGACTGCTGGCTTGAGAACTTTCATTAGCAGCCTCAGATCTCATGGGCAGCAAAGAGGGGTGGCATGTAGGGAGGAAGGAGGGTGAAGCAGCCTGGGAGATGAGAGGACACAAGGACAACAAAGCAGGGTGAGTCAAGGCGGCTGGTTTACAACAGCAGGAGCATGGGATTATCCCAATGCAAATGCCAAGAAGCTGCTTCTGGAGCAGAACAATCTGTCCTGTAATGACAGGGTTAATTTTAAATTGGCAGAGAGCTCCTAGGACTTTTTCACTTCCACTGTCAAATCTCTGGGGCTGGCAGTTGCTAATTACAAGAATATGAGGTGACAGTCACATGAGGAGTGATGGATGGCTGAGCGGGGCTGAAAATCCAGAAGGTCAGATCACAATTAATTATAGCAGCAAAATTTAGAAGCCCCTTTCCCAAATTTTCTTTTCCTTTCTCCCCACTTCTTCTCCCTACCATCTGCAGCAACACAAAAGCAAAACAGTAAAAAGAAATCATTCTCATGACTAAAATGCAAAACGGATGGAGGGTATCGGGAGCTGAGTTTCAATGTCTGTGCTGTCACTCCAGCTATCCAAATTCACAAAGTACATAGCCAAAAGGGACCAAGTAAGCATCTCATTTCATTTCCCACATATCATCGGCTGCCAGATAGCATCTGTCTTTAGTGACTATTAAAGCAAGATCATTATGAACCCTTAAGATTTTATTTTGACACAAAGAAAGTCCAAAACTGGTATAAAACACCACGAGCCCTGAGTGTTCCTACTCAGCATTCACTTTGCATGGGCCTGAAAGGTCATGCAGAGATGGGGTCCTTTGCATGTAAAACTGAGGCACTTCTCAGTCACATTCTCAGCCCCTTTTTCCCTTATCTAGCTTGGAGAAAACTGGCTTTGGCTCAGCCCATTCCCATGACCAGCAAGTGAATTACAGCTACTGCCATTCTCACATCAAAGATCAATTCAGCCCTGACCTCAGACTTACCCCGTGGGTCTGTGCAGAGTTGTTATGAGTGATTAGTTCAGATTTTCCCCTCCAGCATTTCATGGCGATGCTATGAACTGTAGGTCACAGTCTATGCTAGAAAAAGCCATGTGAGAACTTCCTAATGATACCAAAAATCTCTGAAGGAGAAACCTGCTCCCCATCCACAATGGCTGGTTTCCATGGTAAGGACCACAGCTGACTGATCTCTTTAACGCTGTTCCATCAGAGAGCTACAGTCACGCCCCTGGAAAAGGGTGGCCCATATTAAGCCCCAGGTCAGTAGTCCATGGATTTTGAAAATGCTCCAGCTGTCTGCTCTAGCCATTTCTAAAAGGTTTCCCATGGATTAAACTGAAATAAAAGGTAACCGAGCCTTACATGGAAATAAGCTTTGTGTTAAACTTTAAAAATAAATAAAAAAATAGGACTGGTGCCTCTTTTGTATCTCTTCTCAGGTCATGAAGAGTACCTCAAGAATACTTTGATTGCTTTTTGTAACTACTGCATTTAAGCATAACATTCTTCATACCTGCTTGATCACAACAGACTTTCTCAATGCTTCAAGAACCAGGGGAAGCGATAAATTTGGAGGCCAAACTTAGAACTAAGATGAAAAAGCGAGCAGGTAATTTATCATAGATCTATACAAAACTCCTTATGTATTCAGTTTAGTAGCAATTTCACTCAAATGTCCAACAAAACTACTGGAGAAGAAGAGTTTTCCTGAAGGAGTCATGTGAAGTTTTAGAACATTTCTGTCTCTGGTGATCTGGTGATGACTGCACTTCCAAGAAAGCTCTCCAGCTGTATCAGGAACCAAGAACACCACAGAGATAGCCAAGCTTGAATTTAGCACAAAGACTAAATATAAAGCTATTATGTTAAAAAAACCCCACAAAACCCCAGCTCCTCTCTATACACACATTAAAAAAAAAAGAAAGAAAAAGAAAAGGTATCTTGGATTAAAAGAGGAGCTCATTACTCAGCTCACGTATAAAAAGGTCCTGGTAAAATGCTGCCTGCTAAATCTGTGAGGAGATTCAGCACTGACTCAGCCTGAAGCATCTCCCTCTCTCCTGAATCAATGCCACCTGAATTTCCTGTAGCCTCAAGGCTTTTTTAATTTCTTTTGGCAGCTTCACCTTCAGACACCATAAGCTTCAGACACTGTCTAGGCTTAATACAGGACTAAAGATTGGTTATGGATTTCAAGCATATATGCTAAAAGAAAGAGTGAAACAGCTACAGCATTGGGAATAGATCTTTCTAGTATAAAGCACTAGGAAAAAACACCTAGCTTTCAGCAGTGACACGTGATTGGAAAAATACCATACCCTGTCCTGACATTTGAAACTGGAATAGCACACACTCATCAAATTGGCTTTTCCTCATTGTAATGATCCTGGAAAACTCACTGTAATCACAACAGCTCTGTTATCTGCAACAACTTTAGGGAATGAATTTATTAGCATAAATGGTAAGAGCTACTTGAACAGGTAGCCTGAGGAGGAGAGTGAGGAGGAACAGTTAAACCACTGCTCTGACAAAAGCCTGAATTTGATGATAATTAAACCATATAGGACGTTCTTCACTTTTACTGGATCTGCACAAAAAAAAACTCCAAAAAAGCCCTTCTATTTCAGTTCATAAACTGTGCATGCCTTCTTACTATTATGTACATATAGCCAAGTTACCAAGTTCCTTATGCCCAGATTTGAAGAATGGCTGTCCCAGAACTAGTTAAATATCCCCGAGTAACTCTATTTGAAATTACTTCTGTGGAGACATCTGTGGAAGTCAGTAATAATGGCAATAGGCTCCTTGGAACACTAGGAATTTCTGCGTAGCCATGATAGGATGTCTGCACAAACCCTGCAGCTGATAAGGATGCCTGCCCTTTCACAATTTAGCTCTTTTCCACTCTCCAGCTTTTCCCTACTTCAAGCCTTACCTGAGCAAGGAAAGGTTTGTGACTGTCGCTTTTGAGAGCAGTTTTTGGGAGTAATCTGACCCAGCAACGATGACCAATCTATGAAACAGCTGTTCGCTGATTACTTGAAAACTGGGTTTTCAAAATAATAGATTTCAGAATTGCAAAAGAAGAAGAGTTATCACAGCATGTAGACAGTTTCCCAGACCAGGAAAATTTGTTTCAGTTGTTTCTTTACCGTTTCCATGCAGCTTTCTTACCCTCTTTCAGAGACTTTATGACTTTAGTTTGCTTTTCCTGTTTACTTCTATTACTTAATCCTTAATTTAATACTACACATGCAGGCAGGAAGCTATTGCAGAAGTCATTCAAAGGCTTATGTTAACTTGGAAAAATAGCACTGTAGATAGTGTTTTTCTTTCTTCCCAGTATTCCATGTGGTATCATATCAGAATTTTCTACAGCTACTTCCAAGAAGAAAACAGCTCTGCAATATCCTCCAGAACCACAGGATTTTAAGTAGCAGCCTCCCTTTTAGAAAGAAAGAACTACACAAAGTAGAAACTGAATCAGCAACTCTGTAGCCAAGTAGCAAGAAGAAGGGGTTGGGAAAAGAAATGCTTTCCCAGGACTGGAGTCTGATTTTAAACTCTGATCTAGATGCTGGAGTTTAAAAGCTGTTTCTAGCCCTGAGGAACCGGTGGACATTGGGCATATCACTAGACCTAAGTGCAAAATAATTTTTTTGAACCTTTCCTCTTTTTCAAAAAGGTGGTTGAACTTTAAGTGCTTTGAGAACATCAAGTGAGTGGGGCTAGAAAAAAATATGATTAGACTTGACAAATTAACTCCAGCCTTCACCACATACTTTACTCTGAGAGAAGATAATATCTTTGAGCTAAAAATTTGACTAGGCTATATCTTTATTCTTTATGAAGCATGGCCTTCTAGTAGCTTTGCCCTCCATATCACCAGGGCTTCTGTAATCTCATTTCAAAAACATAATAAAGACACCCCAAATCCTCAAACTTTTATAACTACAAGCCGTGCAGGAAGCTTATATATTTTTTTATATATATAAAAATTCATGCTGCAAAGATGACAGGGAAAAGTAATCAGCAATTGAATTCAATTTACAGCTCGCAGATCATGCAGCCTCCCTGACTCATCCAAGCCACACTGCTTTATCAGAACTGCCAGCATCACACTGAGACAGCATGCAATAAAATATGGAAAATATGTTCACAGTGTGCAGCCTCAGTGTTGCTATGAGCTGACATGTAAAACGCTTTCTTCTACCAGTGAAATGCCACGGTGAGACTGCATCAGGTTGGAAGCGGTTGTATATTGCTGCTGCTGCTGCTACTGTCATTGTTTCTGTCATACCTGTTTTGCACATAGAGGACTTTAGGGCTCAGGATATACGCACTCAGCCTCCTTCACCAGCACAAAATGTGAAGCTTCATTTCTGGCTACAGTCCTGAGTAATATGGGATGGAATCACTCTTGTGCATCTAAAGGATGAAGTGCTGTGAAGTAACACCCTTATATGGCACTTCTGCTGTTATAGTGGGGGAAAAACTGGCTGCCCATGAGCCAGACCTTTGCAGACACAGGAATTTGAGTAGCACAAATACCCCCATAAACCCATATGACACTACTTTCATGCAACTCAGTTTTGTAGGCACAGGTCTAGTTGTCCCTGTCACGGACCAAGTCTGAACCCTTACTTTTCCCATTGCATCTCTGTGTTTGCCAAATAATAAATAAAGCTTTATCGTTCTTTCATCTATTTTAGTATAGAGTTTGGGTGCTAAAATAAAACCATTAAGCTGTCTACTGTTGTTCATTCAAATAGTTCTATTGCGTCTGTGATTTTAGTTCAAAGCACTCCAATCTCTCTGCATCTCATGCCTGTGATATGGCACGGTGCAGGAATACTGCAGCATTTCTCCTAATGACTCCAAAGCACTAATAACAGCTGCAGCACTAAGTAGCGCTGCAGTCTGGTACCTTCAGATTGAAAGAGAAACACAGAGTAATTCAGATTGGAAAGGACATTCTTCTTAAAGCATCTAGTCCAAACTGTGCTCAAAGTTGAGCTAACTCCAAAGTTAGGCGAGTGAGGAGGGGTATTGAGAAAAAATACTTTCCTCTGTCACCACTGGGCAAGAAAGTAAATACTTGTTTGTGTGGATTAAATGCAGCATTTCTAAGAACGGATGGGAAATAAAATTACCAGCCAATATAGATTCCACGGTAAGGAACTGATAATGAAAGATTGGACTTAGCACCTCATATGTACTACTTCATTGACACTTTCAGCTTTTCCAAAGATTGTGTGTGCAAGGCATGCAGCTGCTGTTTTTAAAGTCAAATTAAAGAGTAAATAATTTCAGAGAGGGGCTGATTTTTAAATATCAATGTTTTCTCATAGTGCAAACCAGAAATACCATCCTTCTTCAAGGTGACTAAAAAAGATCATGTCTGTCCTGTAAGAAATTAAGCTCTCTTCTAGTTTTGTTCTGCTCAGAAAGAAACACGAAATTTAATATTAAAAGTTCTCAGAAAGCGCTGGATCCAGAAACACAGAACTGTAGATTTTCAGTCAGTCCCTGGTGAGGACATGTCTACACTGGCACAACTGTTACAGGTAGCTGTTGTTACACGTTTGCTTGCTCACTATCTTTCCCTGCACAGCTTTTTTTCTCCCAGCCAAGCCACTTCTTGATCACAGTGCAGAATGGAAGTGTCACCCTAGGCACTAACTGGGATCAGGCAGGGTAGGCTGTATGTAAGAATTGACAACAGACTCCTCAAAGCTTCCCATGCATGGCAAAGATAGGCAAAATAAAACTGTTCCTACTCTCCACAGAGCCCTCCTCCCCTCTCTTGCCCATGATTTCATGGGTTACGTAAGAACTTTCTTCCAAGGAATGGTGCTTATAAAGGGTTATGTGAGGTGAGGAACATTTGTATATGATAATGTGGTTCTTCCTGCTAAAACTCCTTCCAGAATGCCTCTCAGGCATATACAACAGTGTGTAGTGCTCCCAGATGTGACTACATTTCTAAGGAAGTAAGAGAGGGAAAACCACACTATTGAGTTAGCTGAAAAACTAACTGTGTGAGATTATGCAGCTCATGCACTTTGGTGCCCATAATTTAACGATGGGGTTTTTAATATTAGATTTTCACTCGCGTTAGATTTTGGGTACTTGTGTCCCCTGCTGTCATCTAAGATCTAGTGGAAGGCAGGTCCAAGGAAAGGGCTCTTTTCTGCTGTCTCCATAGCCCCCTTCCCCAGGCACCTGGGGCTGCTACAGCTGGAGGTGAGGCAGTGAGCCACATCAACAGATCTCACCTGCCAGGTGCAACTGAGAACTGCTGCACTGTTCTTCTGCAACAGAGCCAGCCACCACTTACAGTTTTGTCAAACAAGAAAAGCCATTAGCTAAAGGTACAAAAACACCTGGTTCATGAGGCTGAAGACAGCTATTGAAAGCTGAGGTTTATTAGTAAAGGCACCTGCCTCCTGGGATGCTTCTGCTTCTGCAAAGCAATGAGTAGGTGTGATGGGTTTGGAGATCCCTAGAGAAGAGCAAGTCCATTGTTACCCATCACGGATCTTTCTGTCAGTAGCAGTAACAGATTAAAAGCTCATAGACTTTCGGTTTTGGGGTTTTTATGTTGTTTGGTTTTGTTTCATTTTGGTCAGTTGGGGCGGAGGGGGAGGTTGGGGTTTTTTTGTGCGTGGTCTGAATGGGGAAGACAGGTAGTCAAAAGAGTGGAGGAGATATTTGCAGCAGCAAACAGTCTCTGGACCCTTTGCAGTGATTTCACAAGAAAAGATGGAATCTGAATCTGGAACTATTCCAGTGGTCACGCATTTCACTAGTAACACAGCATAGGCAATAAATGCATATGTAGACTATGTTAGATTGACTCTGAGCTGTCTTATTATTAAAGTATGCTAAAGTCCCAGAGTTTTCTATGGGTCAAGTGTACAATTAAGTAAAGCACACCATTCCACACTCTCCTGAGTAGAGTGGGTTCCTGATCACAGAATCACAGAACGCAATGAGTTGGAAGGGACCCAAAAGGATCATCAAGTTCAACTCCTGGCCCCACACAGGGCCATTCCCAAGAGTCACACCATGTGCCTGAGGGTATCACTGAAATACTTCTTGAGCCCTGTCAGGTTTGGTGCTGTGGCCACTTCCCTGGGAAGCCTGTTCCAATGTCCAACCACTCACTGGGAAAATAACCTTTTCCTAATATGCAACCTAAACCTCCCCTGACACAACTTCAGACCATTCCCTCGGATCCTGTCACTGGTCACCAGAGAAGAGATCAGTGCCTGCCCCTCCTCTTCCTTTCACAAGGAGGTTATATTCTGCAATGAGGTCTCCCCCAGTCTCCTCTTCTTCAGGCTGAAGAGATCAAGAAATGACCCAAGGATGTTGCACCTAAACGCTTTCCAAATGGCAAATCAGACTTTGAATTTGCAGCACAGCAGTTCCTCAGCAGTAGCCTCATGTTTGTAGCTCATAATAAAACCAAGGTAGCTTAATGGGCCTTGCTCAAAGATTTTAGTAGGTTCTGATCACATATGAAGCTTATTTAATTGTAACTTTCTTATGTGGTTTATCCTCAAATGAAACCATCTGCCAAGTCCACTGTTTCATGGAGCTCACATACAGTCATGGAGGAATCAGTTCTGCCTGGAAGAAGCCCATGCCCTACTTCTCAGGGTGGGCTGTTTACATGCCAAGACAGAGTCTCAGTCACTTGGCTCCACCTTCCAACCAAACCAAATCAAAATTTCTAAAGGAGTTTTCACAACAGGAGCAGTGAATTCCCTCACCTTGCCCAATTCCCTTCTTTCTAGGCACTGGCAGAATCATATCACACACATCTAGGGAAGAGAGGGTGGTGACACACAACACAATCTCACTTTGTTGCTTGTTACTAATGATGGAAAATGGCAACCTCAAATAGAGCTTTAACTTGAAATAAAGTAGTTTTCAAACATAATTGCTGTCTTGAGGATAAAAGTGAGATGTCTGTGACAGTTGTACTATGATGTGTAGCTTGCTCTATACAGTAGCTCTGCAGTAAATGATCACAGATGGCTTGTGGTGGTGGGAAGACCCTGCTCTTAGTGACTGCAGACTTACTGTACTTGCAGAATTCCACCTTAAAAGTAATTGGACGTCTCTGTAACTCAGAGAAGGTTTGCTAAGCAATGACACACTGCACTTGGATCTGGAAATACAACATCTGGAAGCCAAATGTTACATGCGATATAAAAGCGCCAGCCCAACAAAACAGCAGGACATTTCTAAGCCAGGAACATCTCCAGGATGGACCTTGTCCTTCTCTGTGTGTTCCTGCCTCTAGTGACTGTGGCATGGGGCCAGTACGGTGACTATTACTACGGTCCCTATAATTATGGAGATAACGATGAATGGGTCAATGTGTACCGGCAGGGTTTCAACTTTCAGTGCCCACACGGGCAGGTGATCGTGGCTGTCAGAAGTGTTTTCAGCAAGAAGGAAGGCTCTGACAGACTGTGGAACTATGCCTGCATGCCAGCATCCCAGAGCCTCGGTGAGCCGACAGAGTGCTGGTGGGAAGAGATCAACAGGGCGGGAACCGAATGGTAGGATACCCCCGACAACCCCTGCAGGGCACAGCCCTGATCACCCCTGTGGAATGTGGGTTCTAATACTGTGGTCAGAGCATATTAATGCCATGAGAACCAGCGGCTTCACTGCCACGAACAACTGCCTAAGACTCATTAATCACGATGCATGGGAGGGAATCAGCATCACATTCGCCTTCTCTGTAGCAATTTCTTGCTGGAGGGTGCCAGTGTGCTTTACAAACCCTGCACCCTTCGGTCACTCACAACCTCAGCTGTGAAGTGGTTCGGTCTTGCTGCTGTTTCAAAGATAAGGAAAATTAGTCTGGAACCTGCAGTGAGGAGAGGATAAAGTCCCTCTTGAAAAGTCACACAATCAGTGACTAAACTGGGGAACAAATCATAAAATTCCTCACCCCATCCTCAGGCTCTTATCAGTAGCAAAAATAATCTCTGTTTTGCACTGGCTTTTTCCTTGATGTTTTTGTTGCTAAGCTTTTTGGCTTAGGCATAGACAAAGGCTGTTTCCTAGTTGTGCTGTTACTACAGGAGCCAAAAATCCACACTAACGAGCAAAGATGGCATACATATACGTGCATTATAATAGCAGAAGATCATGTTAATTCCCTAATACAGCCAGTTTAACTAGTTAACTAAATGTTGTATTTTCCATCAACCTTGGAGGCAAAGGTCACAATAAATTTGGGAAATATGTATAGTATTTCAGGTTTGGACAGCACGTACCCAGTATTTAATTATCTCTTGATTATTTTTTCATGTGAAACAGAGTTTTGGAAAACTCTCAGATTGAAATATTCTTTGGACATAATGAAATGCATGCAGGAATATTTTCAAATACTTGAAATGTGAATTTTGTAGATTTTGTTATGTGGTAATAGGTTAGCAGGAAAATGTGAAGTTTCTGCTTTGTAAATGATTCAAAATTTTGTTCTGAATTATGCATGCTCTTTCGTTTACCACGTGATACATGCCTATGGCTGATGCAATTGCTAAGAGAAAAAAAGACTGACCCTATACTTAATTTTGGAATGAGAACTGAAAAGAAAGGAGGAGGGCTGCAAAACAGGCAGAAAGAAGACACTGTGGTAATCCTGGATGACTTCTTCATTTTTTTATGCATTGATACAATTTCTACTTATTTCATAATAATTCTGTCTTAGATGTTTCTTTTGCTCAAAATTAAATTATTACTCGCTTTCTAAAAATCCCTGGCAGCAATTGCTCAAGTTCACTTCTCACAAACAGGGTACAGTATGTCTATACAGAACATTTTCTTCTGCTATCTAGCCATTCCTCACCATGCTCCATATGCTGAGCATGACTACATCCACAGTGTACTATCTGAATCTCGTTTCCTTCACCTCTTAAAAAAATCTTTCCACTTTGTCCTCTTTCTTGCCCACAGGTTTTTCCTATAGCAAATCCTATCTTTTCATCAAGGGTATTTATTTCCCAACCCCGCTTTAATGTGTTTGATTCTGTTTCTCTCTCCTTCCTAGCTTTCAGAGTTATTTTAGCATATTTTCCCTAGACCACCTTCCCAGTCCAACATCCTTGCTCCTCATGGATGTACTGCTTTCTTTCTCCTATTCTGGGGGAGGGGAAGTCACCAGAGTGATTTTGGAACACATACCCCTTTGCAAAGGTGAACTTGTGCTCCTAGTCCCTTGGGCTGTTCCCATAAATCTTAGCTGTGTCTGATTGGGTTCTGCAAATTTCACTTTTCTGCACCCTGGGCTGAGCTAGTTGTACCTACAGTGCTTCATGAAGAGAGGCTTGTTGAAAGCCAAACATTACCATGACAACTCGGCCATGGCAGTAAGTGCCATGTCCAGTCTTTTCTGAAGCACATTGAGGGATGGTGACTCTACCACCTTCTGTGCAGCTAATTCCAATAGCTAATCACCATTTCTGATTCCAATAGCTAATCACCCTTTCTGTGGAGAATATCTTCCTAATGTTCAACCTAAACCTTCACTGGTGCAACTGGAGGTTGTGTCCTCTGGTTCTGTCACTAGTTACCTGGGAGAAAAGACCGACCCCTACCTGGTTACAACCTCCTTTTAGGTAGTTGTAGAGAGTGATGAGGTCCCCCCTGAGCCTCCTTTTCTCCAGGTTAAGCAACCCCAGCTCCCTCAGCTGCTCCTCAAAGGTCCTGTGCTCCAGTCTCTCCACCAGCATCACTGCCCTTCTCTGGGTACATTCCAGCACCTCAGTGTTTTCCTGGATTGAGGTGTGGCCTCACCAGTGCCCAGTACACAGGGACAATCACTCCCCTGGTCCTGCTGGCCACACTATTGCTGATACAAGCCCAGATGTCATCAGCCTTCTTGGCCACCTGGGCACACTGCTGGCTCATGTTCAGCCACTGCTGAACAGCACCCCCAGGTCCTTTTCTCCTGGGCCACTTTCCAGCCACTCTTCCCCCAGCCTGTAGTCCTGCATCACTTTATTGTGGCCAAAATGTAGGACCTAGCACTTGGTCTTGCTGAACCTCCTGCCACTGGTCTCAGGTTACTGATCCAGCCTGTCCAGGTACCTCTACAGAGACCTCCTACCTTCCAGCAATTCCAGATCCAATCTTACTTGCTGTCATCTGCAAATTTTCTCATGGTAGACTTGATCTCATCCAGATCATCAATACAGAATTAAACAGAACTGGGTCCAACACTGATCCCTTGGGGGACACCACTAATGCCCAGACACCAACTGGATGCAGCACCACTCACCACCACTCTCCGGGCCTGGCCTTACAGCCAGTTCTTAACCCAGCAAAGAGTGCACCTGTCCAGCTTTTCTAGGAGCATTCTGTGGGAGACAGTGTCAAAGGCTGCTACTCTGCTGCAGCCGAGGCTTTTTATTCCTTGCTCTACCTTCACTGAGTAATGAGAACAAGCTCACTGCATCCTTTTGTAAAAGCCCTCTAACTTAATAATAGGTAGCAGCTGTGCCTTTCCCCCACCCACACACCTTCACTCATGCTTTTGTTTTCAGGCTGAATATGTCTCCACTCTTCTAGTTTTTCTCTGGAAATTTTGTTATATTCCAACACAATAAGCAAGTACTGATCATACCTACAGCTCTTCTCTCAAAACTCTAGTCTGGCAGAAACACCAAAAAAATTACCTTTGACAAATTATGTTTATGGCATTTCACCATTCTTTACAGAGAAGACAGTCTCCAACTCATTATTTTCTTTGGCTTTTAGTACTTTGGGGTAAAGGGCAGAAATGGAGATGAGGAGCACAGGGATAGGAATTTGGGGGGCAAGAGGGAATGACTGGCAGAGCTTCCTAGCAAGTTTGCTTCCTTCACTAAGTACTTAGAAAATTAACCTGTAAGACTTTGAATCTGTCAGATATGAAAAAAAAATATTTAACAGCAAGAGGACCATGACACACATTAGGCATCTAAACACAATGCCTAGTTTATGATCTTTGCCTCCTTCCAGGGTCAATGGAGAGAAATGGGCACTTTAAAAAATGCTCTCTGGGGCACCTTATGCCTCTCTGTAAGCAGACTCATGAAGACCAATCCCCTCTGATAGTTACCTGGAATTACCCAGTGGCATTTCAGAATATATCTAACTACAGTGTGTCAGTCAATAAATGCATCCCTGAAGTTAATCATATATGTGCATACACTTCTGAAGAGACTATGTCCTTTTGTGTTTTACTGAAGGGACATGAGAAGCTTGTGAACGTGTTACAAGACTCATAAGGAAAATTTTGGCCATAGATTGAATCTGATCACCAGGGATGCCTTCTCAGCTTCCTTAACCTGTGTATACATTTAGAGTACAAATGCTTTTTTGAATCTGTCCCAACACCTTACTCCTTCAGAGGCTATCTGCTAATCAAGATGCTATTTAACAGCTAGAGAGAGCAACTGAGAGAAGACCCAGTTCATGGATAATTTGGAAATACTCATGTCTGGAGTAGGGAAAAGTCTTCAGGGCATACCTTGATTCTGCAGCCCTTCTCATTATTTTTATGCTGCAACATCGCAAAGAATCCTGTCCTTCAGGGAGCGCAGTTTATGTTCGTAGCTGCAGTTGTACTGGAGGAAGTTTGACCTTGCATAGATATTTCATCACCTATGGACTGAGTGATTGCAGGTGAGACTGTTCTCCACTGCTTTGCTGAATACTACAGAGTTGTCTCCACAGACCTGTCTCTGAGCAAGGTACTTAGGAAAAACAGGTTTTCTTGGCTGAAAATTACCATATTGAAGGACAGGGATCACACAAACAAACAAACAAACAAAATCTTGCAAGCGAAGACAAGCAACTCTTACTTCCAGAAAAAAATGTTTGTTTTTACACCACGTAATACAGATGAATCCATGCTATATTCCAAATATACTCCCAGTTAGCTGTAAGGCACAAAGCAGAAACATTTCCAGCCAAGTGCTATTCAATCCGTGTTTATTGACTCTTTTCCTTGTTTAGATTTCTGAGAAAGTGTTTAGATGGGACTTGGTGAAAACAGATATCTAGATTCTCCCTTCCCACTCCCATTCTCACTCTTCTTTTCCCACAAACTAGGTGCCAAGTCAGACTAATGAGCAAAGGAAACGTCTGCAGGAGCCTCCTGTTCAGGCACTGACAGCCCACTTCAGTATATCCACAAAGAAATGCTTTTGTTCTCAGCCTCTGACCAATCCCAAATTTCAAATCTGAGGGTGTATTACCCAAACCAAATAATCCAGCTGCCCTTTCAAAATGTTCCCAGTTGTGCTAGCTACACAAACAAATTAATTTTCTTCAGAACCCTAGGTTTACATTAAAGGACTAGTGCTATGAGCTTTTAGCACAGCTGCAATGGACCGAGTCCAGTGGGAGCATCTGAGGAGAAGAGGAGTGTTCCTGTAGATAAGGAGGCCTCGTCAGCCACTGTAAAAAAAGAAATTATCAGGGCGAATAGGCCCTTGCCTTCCCTCAAGGCAGAGAGCAGAAAGCAATTCATGACTAAATGAAAGAAAAAGATTGCTGAAGAGGTTATAGAGTTTGTTATAGAGGTTGCCTGTGGCATGTGGAAGTCATGACATGTCTCACCACCCTACAACAGATAGTGAAGACTTCTCACAGAAGTGGCTATTGGAGACTGAAATGGCCTAAACAAACATGTGAAGTTGTAAAAGTAATTTTTTCCCTATTAGTGCCAGAGTTTCGAGTGTCCTGAACCTGCCCTCAGCCTCTTATGACTCCCCGTTCAACTGCAACACACTGACCATTAAATTAGCTCTCGTCACGCAATTAACCAAATTGCACAGAGGGAAGACACTCCACCAAAATAACTCAGGAGAACAGTATAAGGCCTGCCCCTACAGGGACATGGAATGACACTCTCAGGTTACCCTGTCACAAAGAACAAATGGCCCTCACTGAAGCACCACCCTGTGCCTACTGAGCTGTGTGTCAGACACGGAGACCTTCAGAGAGGGCTATCCCGAGCACTATCCCGAGCACTGTCCCAAACATTATCCCAAGAAGTGCAGCAGGGATTCCATGCAGGCTCTAGCACCTCCACTTACTGCACCTTGGATTGGGCTTCTCCGAGCAGATTTGTAGTGATAAAGCTTCCTCTTTGGGTTGTCATCCTCAGGATAATGTGCTGCTGATGTCTCTAAGGGATCGGGGGCCTCAGAGAGAGGTTTACCACACAGCACAACACTCTGGAGCTTTGTCTAGCACAGGGCAATAATACAATGTAGGCATAATTAAGAATTCTCATCATAACTGGTGCCATTTTTCAAAACAACTAAAAAGTTGCAAGCAGTAATTGCCTTCAGTCTGGCAGGCAGCTGTTGAGTCAGTGAGGCACACACTTGGTTGCTGAGGCTGTGTCAATGTACACAAATAACGTGGCAAAATTTAAATGCATCTGTAGGGTGAAACAGGTCATGCACAGACACAAAATCCACATGTGCATTTTAAGTAGGTTTATTTCAAACCGGGTCTAGTTTGGTCTCACAGATAAAAGCTCACTGGTGACCAGTGAAAGCAGTCCTGACCTGAACTAACCCAATAACAGGGATGCAATGCTTTGGTTGCTTGCTGTGGCGAAACTCAGCTGTGAAGCACTCACTACCCAGTTCAGAAGATTTGGCAGAGGAGGGGCTTTACACAGCAATTGCAGCAGGCCAGGAAAGTCTCAGGTACCATATCCCTGCTACTACATTGAACTCCTCCCAGAATAAGGCTATATAGTTTACTTACCTCCTGTGAAGCTCTGCAGCCGGTTCCAACAGCTGTAGACAAGGCAAGGGCAACTTCCCCTTCAAGAGCACCTGACCCTCACCACCACGTTTTCTCACTCCCCCACCAGCTCACCAGTACCAGATCCAAAAGGCTACTCTTTGTGCATTGCAACTTGACCCAACCAGAAAAAAAACCCCAACCTATCCATTGCCAAGTGTAGGCCCACAGAGTCCCAGCCAGTGTCACATGTTCTTTTGCATTCACCTTCTAAGAGGTATCTTCCTCTCTTCTTAGCAATGCCAGGATTTCATGAGTGAGGAGAACCCAGTGACTAACTCTGAATACTGAACTATCCTTTGTAACAAATGTGCAGAGCGGGTCTCGTGAGAAAGGCTTTTTTTGACTTGGCCATAAATCAAAATTCCCAAATCACTAGTTTTTATTCAGTCTACTTGCTTGCAGGATTTGCTGTGATGAGAGTAGTGTTCAAAAGAGAAGGAAAAAAAACCTTACATATTAAGTGTTGTTTTCAGATTAGTGCATAGAGCATCTGACTAAAAAGGTGTGTGGAGAGGGGTTGTTTGTTTCCCTTGAAAAATTACTTTCTGCTTTTAGGAAAGAGGCCAACAGGGAAAAGTAAAATGAATAAAATACTTTAGATAAACTCACAAAGAAGCACTCCAATTTCTGAGAGCGTCTCTTCATTTTTGAATGAATATCTGGATTTTACTTTAACACTAGAAGGATCAAGGAAAAAAATCTTATCTCAAAGCTAAAGAAAAGTGCTTCAACGTCACTATTGTCTTGTTTTCACTGAACCCAACATGGAGCCTGAATAACAAATTGCACATCTTTGTGTATGAGACAGAAGCAGAGAGAAGTGAATGTATATTTCAAATTTTACCATGAATTATTTTTAAATAAAATGGAAATTTAATTATAAGACATGACTATACCTTCCATCTAAGAAACTAATTTTTAAGACAACTCCTGTTATATATTTTAATGAAACTTATCATGACAATAGAGAATCAGAATTAAAAAAAAGCAATCCTTCTGAAAATCTGCTGCCTAAATAGGTATAAATGTAAACATATGAGCGTTATTCTAGCTAGATTGGATTGCAATTCACTATAGAGGGAATAGTCCATCAGTGACATCCCTCTCAAGATGAATCTTTCCATCAAAATTGGACTGTATTAGTAGAAGTGTCAAGCAAATAAAAACTACTGTAGAGCAAAGACAATTGGAAAGAGGGCAGGACTTCCCAGACTGAATGTGAGTAGGTGGAAAGAGAAAAGAAGGAAGAATCTGCCACAAAGACAAGTACAAGCAGGAATATCCCATGCTAATTGGTGGGGATGAGAAACTGCAGGGCAATGCTGAGCCTCTAAGAGGAAATGCAAAGGAAATGAAGAAACAAAACTCTCCTATCATTGCGCCTATGTAAAAGAGCTAGAAAATCTCCCCGGGGCACAAAGACTTAAGCCATGCCAATGCATGTAACTGGGAAGGGATGGGAAGGGAGAAGATGAAGAGGCACAATTTTGGTTCTGTTTTACATAGTTTAATGCTCATCTTGCAACAGGTACAACCAATCCCCATATTTCTGTGTATCAACCATTCTTCCATCAGGATAACAGCAATCGTTTACAACTATCCAATATGTTTACAGAGTCTTAACCATATGTTCCTATGGCCTATGTGCCAAAAATCAGAGCAAATTCCTATCAAAGTCCTGCTGAAACCCTCTGAGTGAGAGCCAAACTGTCTCACTTGGTCTGATGCCATAGCAACTCAGAGTCCCCATCACTGCTTAACTCCAGAGGTCCTTGAAAGAGTCTCGCAAAGCACAGCAAGGACACGTGGCCTCAGGAATGTGGGAAATGCAGGGATACAAACAAATGTAAATACTCTTGTCTGAACAACAAGAACACAGTGGAAGGAATATAGGGAAGAGACTCCTGGGTTCAAAGGTGGAGGCTGAAAGGGATAGGAATCTTTCCAAACACTGAACTCTCCTAGATGATGTGTGCTCCCTTCTGGGAACTTCATTAGAATAAACTATGGTGTAATTAGAATAAACTACGAGGTCATTAAATGAAACTAGGGGAAAATTTTGGTATTTGTTAATCCTACAGTTACCTCTGAAAGTGTCTTTTGGGTATATCATTGTAATTGATATTATGGTATCGCAAAGGAGGTTTACTGTGGGTCTGGGTTGCCAGTTTTCTGTGACAAAGGGAATAGAAAGGAAAGTAAATGGAAGACACCAAATTCCTGTAATTTTCCCAACAGGGAAACAGTGAGTCTAGGAGGGTGTTTGAGGGAATCAGCACTCACTAGTTGAATTAGTGACTTGTCTGTTTGCATGTTCTCCTTGTCTCTAATCTCCAAGAACGAAGCTATTCAAACTGATTATCACCTGAATTACTTTGAGTAACAGTGTCCAGGTGCCTGTAGGGTGTGCAGACAGAGAAGCACCCATGCTTTGAGCCCGTGTCTATGCTATTTGAGACAGTGATAACTGTGTATGACAGAATTCCTGAGGACACAGCAAGCATGAATCTAGTCATGAAATTTATGTGAGACCTAGAATTTCATAAAATCTGAGTCTCGGTTTTCCTTATGTGATTGCTATCAAAAAATGATTTCATCACAAGCCTAAACATTTTTCATTAAGAGTCCCTTTTCCTGGAGAGAGGTAATTGTGAAAGAAAAAAAAAAAGAAATTAATGAACTTCTCTTATGAAATAGTTTTTAAGGATCTTTTTTTTAATAGAGAAGGAGTTGAAAAGATTATTTCAGTAAAGCCCAGTTCCTCAAATACCAAGAGTCAAAGACAAAAATATTAATAGACTATTTTGAAGACAGTCTTATGATTTGTAAACAGCTGAGAATATCAACACCAGAACAATCCTCTTGCCTGGTTAGCATACTAGCACAATTAAATACTTAAAACCAGTTGAAATAGTTTTAAGTGCAACATAAATGTTTAGACATTAGTTAACCACTACTGCTTTCTTACACAAAATGATTACTTACTACTCATTGAGTGCAAACAGTGCTTCTTTGCACAAAGCCAAACCCTTAGATTCTGCCCTATATCAAAATTTTTAATGCTGTTTTCAGAAATGCTGGAAAAAAAATCAAGGACTCTAACCTCATGTTTTCCTTGTGTGCTCTCTTCTTTCCCCTCACTATTAGGTATCAAACCTGCTCGAACAATGGGCTGGTGGCTGGTTTCCAGAGCCAGTATTTCCCTTCTGTGCTGGACCGTGAATGGCAATTTTACTGCTGCCGCTATAGCCGGAGGTGCCCGTATTCGTGCTGGTGAGTCAGAGCAGAAACCAAACCTGGGAGCCTCTTTCCCCCAGCAGTCCCTATAAATGTCTTTGGCAGCTTGGCCTGTCCAAAACCTCATCTGAAAGAAAGTTAACTGTGTTTTATGGGGCCTAAGTGTGTTATTTCCAGTCTGCTACAGGATTCTTAAGGATCCACGGCTAAGAGAAGAGATTGAGGGCACAATCACACTGAACAGCACAACGCAGTACCTGGTCCTCAATGAACAGGTCTGGGGATGCGCAGGAGCCTTAGCTATGCTGGAGACCATTCCAGCACATTTGCAGGAGTAGGAGCATCTCTGTGCTACACGTTTGTGCCAAGATGACTTACAGGAGTGAGCTCAGACCAGTTACCTCAGAAAAAATATCTGTAATGCCTACAACTTGCTTCCTCTCGTTTGAAGACCAAGGTCAAAAATAAGCTACTGATCGCAAACCTTGAAAAAACCATGTGGCCTCACCTCAACACAGTATCACAACTGGTGCTGGCAACTTCGCAGAGGCTGTGGGAAAAATGAGCTATACCTCCCAAGCTTTCCTTTGCCTCCAGGTGTGGTTTCTCTAAATTAAGACCAGACAATAGCAAGACTATAGGAAAAGCTCATATTGCTCCTGTCCATTCTGTCTAACAGAACTCATAATGTTATGCTCCAGCGTTACATTCAGGTTAAATTCTCTGTTCTGAATGATACAGAGAATGTACCTACACTTAAAAAAACCATAAAAAATAAAAAAAAGGGGGAGGGGAGACACATAAGGGGAGGGAGGATTTGTGCTTGAATCGTTGTTTCCAGACCTCAACTTTGAACTTCCCATTGAGATCCATGCAAGCTGTTTATATGCCCCTTGGTCTTACTTGGCTGGCTGGCTACTGGCCAAACACAACAGCAGTGCCTTCCTTTTCATCCTTCAGTCTCCTTGCAGCCAGGAGGAAAAGAAATGGGTTTTATTATTATTAAATTACAGGAACTCTATAACAAAGTCTTTGAACATTCTTTTGAACGTTCTTCTTTCCAGTCGACACTGCCTACAGATGTTCTCGACCTGGGAGTTTATTTACATACCTGCTCAGGATCTTCCCTCTGAGGGAAACTCACTCTTACTTGTAAGCAGTTCTTCCAGTCTCTCTTACTCCTCTATTATTGCATGTATTTCCAGAGAGACAAGACAAATCTTCTCTGACTTCTTTTGTTGGCAATTCTGCTTCCCTTAGACGTTGTCTTGACAACAGGGAACAGCTTTGTCACTGCCTTGCAAATTGGCGTTCAGGGTAAGGCAAATCCTAATGTAAATAATTGGGGTTACTGAAGGCTTTAGTTTCCATCTCAGCTGCACATGGACTCCTATACTGCCCTTCTATTTCCAACAGTGAAAACATCCCATTTTTGTGCTTGGAAAAGAATGCCTTGTGCAGTTCAGCTGCAGTTTTATGCAGAAAAGTCAGCATTTCAAAGGCAGGTAAAGTGTTTCTCCCTCTAAACAGTGTAGAAATCCCATGTGCTCACATTATTCTGGGACAGGAGAGCTGTGGAACTTTCAGAAAGACCTGTCACCCGGCTTGTGAAAAGCTCCTGGTGCATAGTTTGTGACTATGGATTCATTATAAAACCATCTGGTACCGTGTATCACCAGGCTCAGTCACTCACCAGAGCCCACTTTGCACTGTTCAAGCTGCTGGTTCGTCTTGACACTTCTATATCCACTCTTGGCCTGGAGAGTTCCTCATACAGCTTCTCCTATGTGAAAGTCTTGTTTGACCTTACTCTTTTGAAGTGTCTCCTTACAATATATATTTTACAATTTCTTTCACACTCTCATTCTGCATTTAGAATTAGCAAGGTAGATTTAAGCTCTTTGCACTTACGTTTATCCAAATTAGGATGTTATGGTCTGGGTGGACTAGACAGGTTTAACAGGCTGGGTGGGTAGTGGTTAAAGGGTGAAACTCAGCCTGGGTGCCCATAAGGAGCAGAGAACTGTAACCAATGGTCTGCCCTGGGACCTGTCCTGCTTAACGTCTCTATCAATGACCTTGAGGAGGCAACAGAGCATGTGCTCACCAAGTTTGCATAAGGCTCCAAACTGGAGGGGACAGCTGACACTCTTGAGGGTAGGACAGATGTTCCATGGGATATAAAGAAAACCTTTCCCTCTAAAAGGACAGTGAAATATTAGAGCAGGTTGCCCACTGAGGTTCCTTGGAAGTTTTCAAGACTGAACTGGATAAAGGCCTGAGAAACCTGCTCTGACCTCGTGGCTGACCCTGCTTTGAGCAGAGGGCTGTAGCAGAGAGTTGTTGAGATCTCTTTCCATCAGGGTTATCCTGGGGTCCTACAAAGGAGGATTTTTTTACTGGAGGACACACACCATGCAGATAAACTCTTCCCTGTAAAATAGGTGTCTGTTCTATTGTTTGCTGGGAATGGTTTCTTGCCTGTTTTATTCCCTTTACCCTGCCTAGGCAGTGCACCAGTACTCTGGGCGAGTACTCCTTGTTATGCTAACACATAACCAACATGAACTGCAATGGGGTAGTGGGAAACCCCATGTTTAGGCCCACTTATACTGCTACAGACTTGTCTGAATTGTTAAACTTCAGTGTACAGCAACTAAACTTGCTATTCCCTGAGTTCAGGAGATCTCACTCACAACTCCACTTCCATTGGCATCTCCAAGTTATTGCCACAAGACTTTGTTCACACTGCAGGCTTCTGGTCAGTATCTTGCACTCTGTTCAAGATGCATTTGACAGAGAGAATATGTTTTCCAAACAATCTGCAAACTTTGGAAAACACACAGTTTTGGGCTACATGGTGACACTTCAAAATGCATATGCATATAAGAGACAACAAAATGTGTGTGTAAACATTATCACTATTTATTACAGTTCCTTCCCCAATCAATAATGGCTTTTATTCTGTTCCAGAAACTGGCTGTTAATAAACTAACTGTGGAGCAATGGCTATTAACAGGCTACTGGCTCCTATTTTTTGGTTGAAGCAGCTTATTTTCATGCAAAGGCATCTATTAGTATATGACTATATGGAAAAGTAATATCAAGAGAATGTACAATTATTGTGGTGCCTTGTGGGTCATGTATGACACAGGAAAATCCATATTCAAAGACAATCCACACAGATTGCAGAATTTCTCAGCAGCCTTGAATTTTAACATGCAATGAATCCTCAAGTATGAAGCCAAATATGTGCAGAGAGGCATTTTTAAGAAAACTGGCAATACTTTTGTTTCAAATTAGCTCTCACCTTGGGTATTTGATCCATTCCTCTTCCAGTTTTCTCCATGTAGGACTCTCTGGCAAACATAAAAGCAGTAAGAGCTGATCTTCATGCATGGTTTCTCTTGGCTCTTCTACTTCAGGACTACATTCCTCCTGAAGTGAGCTGGCCCTCCCTACAAAGAATAAAGACAGGTTTTCCTTATGTGTATGAGCCATGCAAACGGTTTGTTAGGATTTGACCCAGTTTTTCTGGCTGGAACATTCCTGTGTTTTTGAGACCTGCTAATGCTTATTGGAATACTAATTTATGACACCATCACACTGACTGAATCCCATACTTAAACACTTTGCCTAAGAGCATGGTTAAAGTCTAATACACGTATACGGACTTTATTTGGTAGCATCTATATCCTTACTCTGAGAACCCAGCAGTCCTGTTTCACAGCTCATCTTTCTCACCATTAATTTTTCTAGTTTATCTATACAGTAAGCTTATATAATAAATAAATGTACTAATCCTTTCCAGTCTCGTAGTTTTGCAGTCATTTTGTAAAATTTTTTTTACAAGCACTTCATTTCCTTCCTCATCATGCCAAGACCTGTCACAGATTCTGCACATTTTTAAAATACTGAAAATAATTCACATTCCTCACAGGAGGCAGAAAAGCTCCCGTTACTTTACCTGGCTGGGGAAGCGTATCCCAGTAAAATAAACTGTGTGTTAATTTGTATCATAAAGGAGGAAAATCCATCACAGATGCAGAGACAGTGTCACTAAGCGGTCCCATTAGAGTTCAGATTTTTCTCTTTGCCAGGAAATGAAAGCTTGACTCCATCCTCTCAAAAGCAAACACATGTCACAGAGCAGCCACAAGTCTGCACATACTGTTTATGACTGTTTTCCCTCTCCAAACAACCAGCAGGCCAAATGCCAGAAGGTCTGTCTGGAGCTGTGGCTGCTCTCTGTCATGGTGACATCGTCCAGGCAACAATTACATTTTCCAAGAGTTATGGGATTTAAAGAACTTTCTTGTTTTCTTGACTCAACCTGCCACACAGGGCATATTGAAACCGATGTGATCCTATGCAGATTTCTCAGAGATAAGCAATAGCAGGATATAAATCCAGAAAGTGGACTCAGAAGAGATGCGGTGGAAACACAGTTCTGGGCAACCCAATTCCCACCCCCC